>JAJEJO010050023.1:71634-131630 GCA_020662805.1 Glaucomys volans | reverse complement strand
CTCCTCTCCTCTCCTCTCCTCTCCTCTCCTCTCCTCTCCTCTCCTCTTCTCTTCTCTTCTCTTCTCTTCTCCTCTTCTTTTTTTTTTTTGGAACCGGGGATTGAACTCAGGGGCACTCGGCCACTGAGCCACATCCCCAGCCCCATTTTGTATTTTATTTAGAGACAGGATCTCACTGAGTTGCTTAGGGCCTCGCTAAGTTGCTGAGGCTGGCTTTGAACTCGTGATCCTCCTGCCTCAGCCTCTCAAGTCGCTGGGATTACAGGCGTGTGCCACCGCGACCGGCTTTCCTTCCATTTCTAATAACCAATGCTTTCTAAGTCAAATTAGTCTGTTTGAATTATGATATATGATTCAAAGAACCCAGAGGTGTTAGTTATATTATGTTTATGCTTCGTGTGGATTCCACACTTTGGGAATTTCTCTGACAGTCTTCCTGCCCCAATTTCCATACCTTTTCATGACTACTGACTGAAATTAGCCCACAGGGTCCCTGCTCTCTCCACATTCTTTCTGTTGTACCCATGAGACTTCCATCATGATGTACCATCCTTCCTTCACCTGCAGCTCAGGTGGGGTAGAGCAGGACCCCTGCCTGTGCTCCCTGGAGTTGCCAATTTATGGGCAGCTTCCAGAAGCCACACACTCCCATCCTCTCTGCAGCTCTATGCCCATGAGAAACATATCACTTCATGTTTCTGATTCTTTAACAAAGGTTTCAGGGTTTCTGACTTTCAAGCTTATAGGAAAAAAATGAAAAATTAAAAAATAAGCCACTCAAAAGAAGACAAATCAGAGAAAAGAAAAAGAAGGATGAGTTGACAATCATAAATAATAGAACAAATATTAGCAGATGTAACCAGAAAAAGAAGAACAAATGAAGCTCAAACATGGTGGAAGAACATTTTGGGTGGAAACCCAAAGAGCATATATTAACAAATAGAAAACAACCCTTGATAGAGAAGGTCTACAACGCCAAAAGGTCTTTTCAAGGGAAAGAGTAAATAAATGGATGGCTCCCGGGTGACTGATCGTAGGAGAGTGAGACGAAACAAGGAATTGATGGAGGATGAGAAGGCTCACATCCTGCATGGCTCACAGACATTTTAAAATCCACTAGGGGACACTATGGAAAACTGTATATCCATGTAGCAGGAAACCCAGTTGAATTCCTAGAAAAATTCCTAGAAAAGTGTGTTTGTGAAAAATTTTATAGCCACACAGCAGGAAAATCTACCTGGTTGATTTGTGGGGATTATTCACTCTGCCTCCTCTTTGTGAGTTGTTTTCTAGGGAATTCTTTTGTAACATGTCTTTCCTGTTCCCATAGCTTGCTCCTTGGTTCCAGACTTCTTTCCAAGAATATTGTCTCCTTTTCATGCAGCCCGCTTTCCAGAGGCTCTGAGGGAAGGTGGTGGGAGTGCAGCAGGCCTGTGGTGCCCTGCAGATTAGGGTCACTCTCAGTGCCTAACTTGGTTTTTGGATATTAAGCCAACCTGAAATCTGGGACAAATTCTACTTGTTCATATTATGTTATCCTTGTCTGTGTTGCTCCATTCACCTGGCCAATATTTTGTTAAGAATTTTTGCTTTTTCTTAAGGAGGGACAATAAGTGGTCTGTGGTTTTCTTGTCTTGTTGGCTCTTGATTTGCATCAGGAAATATATGCCTTATAGCATGAGTTAGCACGCATTCCTCCTTCCCTATTTACTCAAAATGTTTGCAGATAAGAATCACAGATCTGTTAAGAGCCACAATTCCCTTCCACCTTCCAACTGCTCCTCTTTAATAATGGCCTATTATTCTACTTTCAATTGAAGAAACATTCCTTTAAATCTTAGGAAGACCAATCATTATATTTTTTAAGCATCTTTCTGGCTTTCCTTATGTGTCATTCATGGGGGTCATTTTCTCAGGGTGCTTAGCTTTAGAACCTTTTTTATTTGTTGCTGTTCCTGGGATTAAACCCAGGGGTGCTTAAACCCTGTTGTTGTTGTTGTTGTTGTTGTTGTTGTTGTTACTAGAGACAGGGTCTCTAATTTGTTTAAGGCCTAAGTTTCTGAGGCTGACTTTCAATTTGGACTCCTCCTGCCTCAGCTTCCAGAGTCAAGGGGATTATAGGCAGGGCCACTGCCAGGGCTCAGACTTAATTATCTCAATAATATTTAATTTTTGACTTTTTGTTCAGAATTAAAAATGAGGGTCTCTAGACTTAGATCAGTAGCTAGCATTACTTCTGTAAGAAATTTTCTAAATCACTCATTTCTGTAGCAGGTGCAATTTTACTCATTTGCTTACACTGAGAGGCCTCCGGGAATAAAGTTATCAAGCAGGGTTCACCGGGGTCCAGGGCTAAACAGACTGAGGATGAGGGCTCACTCTTGAGCAACGTGGATACTCAAGCAACAAAATTATCTCTTGCTTTAAGGTCTGTGCAGGTAGAGCATGGACAGGAGCCTCAGGTGCATCGTCTGAACACCTGCCACAGAGCACAATGAGGAAATCTTTCCTCCCCTGGATGTGGTGCCCTGCTGGGCAGTAGCTGTGGGTACCAGTGCTGTGGTCCACAGGTCCAGGCAGAAGATGAGTTGGAGCCTCAGTCCTGGAGAGGAAGGTGCAGTGGAGGCAATGTGCAAACCTCGTTGAGCATGTTAGGCCCGAGGACACCTGGGAACCTGCAAGAGTGTTGGGAAGATCTGGGGGGTGCACCTCTGGTGTGGTGTCCCAGGGGCAGCAGCTGCTCTAGCAAAGTATGTGAGCCCTGCTCACCAGGGGCTGGTACCATGACCACCAGCAAAGGAAGTTTCACCAAGAGTTGCCACTCCTACCTGGGTCTGTTCTTGCTGCTACTGCACCTGGCCCCGTACCTGGTGAGTCCCTGGGCACTTAGTGTGGGTAGAAGAGGAGGAAGGAGCTACAGACCCAGGTCTGTCTCAAGTCAGAAAGCTGGAGGGGATGGGGGAGGTCGTGATTCTTAAGAGATGGGAACAGAAGAATTTCTGGAATTTCATACATTGAAATTTCTTTTTCATACTTTGTCTGTCTCATTGTGACAATCCTGGCTAGCCTATCCTTACTCTGTCCTTCTGGTCTCTAAAATCACTCTCGAAACATAAGGGCCCAGACCCCCACCAAAGTTTCTGTTCTCTGATCTTGAGACTTACCTATATTTTTATGCACTTCTGGGTTGCTTGTGATTGTTAATTTCTTTTTCAGTTTGTTCTTCTAAAAATTTGGTTCAAAAACAAAACCTGACTGCTCACTGAGAGCAGGGACATATTCTCAGTTCTGTTATTTAACATGTGCTGAACTTTTATGGGTTTTGCACAATTTTAAAGATCTTTAATCAAGACAGTTGCACTATTAGAAGGATTCACCTTTTAATTAAATAGGAACCTTGAATACTTATGTAAAATTTTTATTAATTACTAATTATTCAAACCTTTCTAGGCCCTAGAATTTATTTAGATTTGTTTTGGCAATGTGGAAAGTAGTTATTTATTTATGATCAATGCTTTATGATCAATGCTAAAAATGCACAACTAAAATATTTGACCAATTTGGGTTATTTTCAGAGTTTTAATCTGATTTATTAACAAGCTAATTTTCTGAAAAATGAGCTGTATTTGGAGATATTTAGACTTCCATCTTTGCATATAGTCCTGTGTATATTCTTTGGAGTTAACATCTGAGGGAAGTTCAGGTGGAGTTTGGTACAGGGGCACTTGGGACCCTGATGGTGACCTCATAGGTGTTCTATAAGCCTTGGCTCTTTTCCAGAGACATTGCTCCCAGTCTCCAGCTCATCAGTTGTATGACCTGTGCAAGTCACCCCACTTCTCCAGATCTCATCCTACCATCTATAACACAGGGACAGTGAGTTTCATTTGGTAGATATATTATCTGAGGTCCCAAGAGAGTAGGTTATTTGCCCAAGGTCCTCCAGAGAGGAGGTGGCAGGGTTTGGAATGTTAGCCAAGATCCTGCTGTGTCCATGTATTTGGCCTTACACAACACTATGCTGCCTGACATGGTGCACACTAGACCACTATGAGCTCCAAGAACAGTAGACTCACCTAGGGTGGGGTTATGATTGTGGGGCATCATGGTCAGCTCTACGGGAGAGGAAGAGCTGAGTAGTGAAGAATGGAGGGACATGCACATGATCAGGCAGCAGCACATGATGCCCAGACCTGGAGACTACTGGTCTACCCCCATCCCCTGTAGAAAGTCAATGCTTTGTCTTGGCCAAAGCATTCTGTTCCCTTTCCTTTGCCTTCATTTGAGCCAGATGTGCTATTTTTCCAGTTGTGCTTAGTAAATTTTGCCATAGGAAATTTTTTGGCAAGAACCCCTTTATTTAATTACTATAATTCTAATTAAATGGGATTATCTGTCATGTCCTAGCATAGCCCTGGGCATAGGGCAAGCCTGGACACAGGCTAGTGGTTATTTTCACACCTAGTTGAGGGTTTTTCCATGACAGACTGAAGCCACGTCCCCATTCTGCAGCATCATTATCTCTGCTTAGGTCCTACATTTCTTTGGCTGTTCTTCCTTCCACCCCACTTCTCACAGATCAGATGTGCTGTGTTAGTCAGATTTCCATTGTTATGAAAAACAGTTGAGAAAAATCAGCTTAAAGGAGCAAAGATTTAATATGGCTCATGGTCTCAGAGGTTTCAGTCCAAGGTCAGTTGGCTCTGTTGCTTTGGGCCTGAGCTGAGGCAGCACATCATGGTGAGAGCACATGGCCAAAGGAAGGGAGGAAGTGAAGTAGGACTGGACTCCCAATATTTCTTTTGAGGGTCATGTCCCTGGTGACCTAACTTCCTTCCACCAGGCCTTAGCTCCTATAGGTTCCACTACCTCCCATTAGCACCACAGGCTGGTGACCAAGCCTTAAACACATGGGTCTTTGGAGGACATTTAAAATCTAAACTATAGCAGAAGACTTTGAATGAATTATGGAAATATGGGCTCCACCAAAGTCATCCTTTCCTAGCACATTCGACTGCATCAGCTGGAGGCCTCTGTGTAGGATGCAACCTACACACTCTCATGTAGCAAGCCTGGCCTGTTCTACTCCATGTTAATTTTGACCAACTGCTTAACATGTTGCTGTTTCCAGGATTGCCTCTCATCTCATTGAGATGCCTGACCCTTTGCACTTTCCCCGTTATTCACCGGAACATGGCAACTCCCTTCTCATGCCCTCTCCTGCCTGAAGCAGAGTGGGGTTTGAGGTGAAGAGCCTGAAGCCTGGCAATGCCAAAAAGACATTGTTCCCTGGTCCCCAGGTTTCCACAAGAAGTGCAGACCACCAATTGGATTTGGAGTGAATGCTGCCCCTGGCAGTTGTCTTAAATGCCCTGCTCCAGATGACTGCTTGAATGTGGGTGCAAAGGGCCAGCTCTGTGAAGGGATCTGCTTTCTCTAAGTCCACACTTCGATGAGTGACCTCACCCATAGTCCCCAGGGCACCTGTCACTCTCCTCATGCTGATGCCACCTCCCTTGAGTGATGATTCCACTCTTCCACAAAATCCCTCCCATGTACTCTTCTCCTCCCAAAAGACCAGGCACATCTGCAGCTGGGTCTCTGCTCTCAGCTTATGTTTTTGTATCTTCCACAGAGGCCCAGCCCCTACTGCACCGGGAAGTTGGGTGAAGCACCTTCCACAGTGAGGCCAGTTTCCTTTCTGTTCTAGGTGTACAAGTTCATGACTGGCAGCTAGAACTGTGCCTGCACCCCTCTTCCCTGCTGGGCTTCCTGAGATCCCTCTTAGCCATTGGTTATGGGTTGGGTGGTGCTTTCCTGGGATGAACGGTGTTTCCAAGTGTACTCTTCAGTGCCCTTGCGCCTATCATTTTGTTTTAACTGGAGACTCAGTTCACTCAGTGTGACCTCTTTTGCATGGTAGTAGGTACTTGCGGGTGATCATTGTTTTCTGACTTTAATCTGTCAAATGATGAGCTCTAATCACCACCTAGCCCCCTTCCCATTTTATTTGCTCTAAATCCCTTCTTGCTCCCTATGAAAGCAGAACATGGAGTGGCCCTTCATGGTGCTAGATCTTCATTTTTTCTATTGGACCTTCCCTCTTTGTCCTGGAAATTGTATTATATTACTATTATTACTGGAGCAGGTAATAATAACAGGTAACGCTTATTGAGCACATATGAGGCAAGTGCTTTTGTAAGAGTTCTGCATGCACTATATCATCACATCCTCATCACACCCTGGGGAGGCCCTGTCCCTATTCCATTTTACAGCTGATAAAACTGGCACAGAAAGGTTGGTTAATGTGTTCATGGATGCACAGGCAGCCATGCCTTCACCAAGCAGCTGCAGTCCTTACCCACCAGACATTGCTACCTCTCACAGGTCATTTCACAGCATGTGCTTGTGTTGGACACAGGCGTGGGAAGACACAACACTGACAGCATGCACAAGAGCAGGTGGCAGAAAGTGAATTTCCCTGCCATGCTTGTTCCGGTGTGCCCCTGGAGACACAACCTCTGCACAGCCTCCTGTGTGATCCTCCCATGAATTTATGTCCATAAGTGAGTGGACATTTGCATGTGAGGGCTCCAGGTTTGGTCATATAGCACCTTTATCACTCAGGGTCCCATTTGATGTGCTCTATAAGGTTTTCCCTACCCTGAGTGCAAACAAGGGCAAATGTTGTGGCTACAGGCAACCACATTCTATTCTTGCTCTGGACTTCAAAATGTGCAGATCCACACAGCAATCAAAGTAATCAAAGATACAGGTGCTCAGTGAATTCCCCAGGTAGGAAGGGGTAGGAGGAAGGCACCTTCCTCCTCTCTCACACAGGGGCTCATATTGTTCATGTTCTTGTGCCTGCTTTGTTGATGGACACAGTGATAAACTGTCCTGGGATTCAGAATATAGCACATGTAAGTTGTTCCTGCACTGGGATGTTGGGTGAAGTACCCCCACAGTGGAGTCAGTTTTCCCATTTGAAAGAATTCCTGGTTCTAGAGAGCTCCTTATGTCCACATGGTGTGCCTCTGCATATAAAGGTAAACTCTTCGATCTATTTGGTTATTTAGGTAACCTATTTGGCTATTTGAATTTGCAGAGTTGAACGCATATGTATCAACTGAGATAAGCTGGTGTGTGCTAATATAAGAGCCAAACTCAGGATCTCTTTCACTTGACTCTTATTCACACTACATATCCAGTGTGGTTAGTGGGGTCGGGGGACATGATTAGAGGTGGGTTAAGTTGATTGTAGGCCTGTAGGGACAAAGATTGATTGAACCTCCACTTTGGGGTGGCTGCTCTACCATCCTCACCACTTGGTTCTCGCTGATCCTTGCCAAAGTGGCAGAGGCGGAGAGAGTGGCTCATACACTTACTCTGGAGGTTTTGCCTGGAAGTGGCAGACGTGCTTTTCACTCAGACTTTGAAATCAAGGCAAGCCACATGTCTCAACTATGCCCCAAGGAAGTGCTGAAGCATCTGTTGTACAGTTTTCATGGCAACAGTCAACCAAGTGCCAGTTGCTCTGGGTTTATTGCAAACAGCAAGAGAAGGTAGACTGATCTCAATCCTGATGGGGTCAGCAGACAAAGGTAGGCAGATATGAGTAGCACATGACATGTACTGCGTGGAGGGAGTTCAGGTCCTCTGTAGTGAGGTTAGGGACTGATGGAATGCTGTGTCTAATGGAGAGCTGCTGCACAAGTTTCCCCAACAATATCCTGTGGGGCTGGGATTTTTGTTTTGTTTTTCTGGATCCAAGACTCGGTCAAGGATCATTCATTCAGAGGTTGCTTGGTTGTCCCTTGTTCTAGAAAAAGTTCTCCATACCTTCTGATCTCTCTTGTGGCATTGAAAGTTGTTCTGCAGAAGGTGTAACATGTACTCTTCTGATTCATCCCTTGAGACTGGAAGCACAATTATGCATTTTATTTTTAGCAGGATTATTGATCCTGCTAGGGAAGTGCTGAGTCCTTGTGCATCACCTCAGAGGAACTTGATGTCATCCTTCCCTCTCCCTGCTGCCCAGCCCATTGCTGGTGCTGCTATGTGTGGCCAGTGGGGATGTTGGTGTCACCCAGATGTCTGTATTAAAGGTGCCTGTCCTCCCCTCTGTATTTAGCAAGCAATCGGTGAAGCAAATCTGGAGTCTGTATATATTATATTCCCAATACTCTTTCACTCAATAGCTGCAACATAAATCAACATTCTTGCCTAAAATAATTATTACAATGGTGGTTGTACAGTGAAATTTTTCATGTCCAGTTTTCTCTTTCCCTTTGTCATTTGGTTTTCTTCTGTAAAGGAGAGCTTTCCTTTCCCTTCCCTGGTGACTTTGCACTGCTTGTTGCTGTTGGTCTCATGGTAGGCCTTTTTATTCAATGTGGTGTCATGCATTCCTGTCAACATTTCTTTTTTAAATTTTTTTTTAGTTGTCAGTGGACCTTTATTTTATTTATATGTGGTGCCAAGAATTGAACCCAGTGTGTCACGCATGCTGGGCAAGAGTTCTACCACTGAGGTACAACCCTAGCCCAACATTCCTTTTGATGTTCAAATGATCCACAATTTGCAAGTGGATCATAGAAGCAGTTCCCAAGTCCTTTGGATGTGCCCCAGGGTTGATGATTATGTTCTTACTTTCTGCCCCAGCGGCATGCTCCAGGCTTAGCTTGTGCTTTCCTTGCCTTGGCCCTGGAAGAATCAACCATTTCTCCAAGAAGCCCTGATCTTGGGTGGTGGATGGCATTTGGAAACCAAATGATAGGGGAGCAATCATTGTGGTCATGGCAACTGGGTTGTCTTTGCCTCTAGGCCCTTTCAGTGGACAGAGCTGGTAGGATGACTGATCTATTGATTGCATGATCAATTAACTGATTGAGAGTTTATTCTGAGGCTTTGAATCCAGTCCAATCCCACTCCATGTTGCATCTCTTTCTCCCACAGTGAGAACCCTGGTTGATTAGAATATCATCTAATACCACCTAGCAATACATGGACAAGTATTTAAGTCAAGTTTAAGGTTGCTAACAGGTCTTTTTTTTTCTCTTTTGATTAAATCTCACCAGTAATGTCCTGCCAGAGTGCTTGGTTATAAAGTTACTTGTAGTAATTCTTATTTTTTTTTCCCTTCATCTTTGTGGTTATGCTGTCAGTTTGATGCATAGTTTGAGGTTCACCTGTAAGCATGTAATTTTATATTTATTTACACTTATTTTCATTTTATATTTATTTGGGATAGTACAGCTGTCTATGATCAGTCCCATTTCAGTGACTCACCGCAGCCATGTGGCTGGGATGTATACCTTTAAAGGAATAAAAACAAGTCATCACTTTGCATTTTGGCTTGCCTGCACGTTGGAAACTCCATTGTCTTCAAATATTCTTTATCTTATTTTTCTAATTTTTTCCCATTAAATGGGAAACTTGGTCTAAGAAAAAGCTATTGAACACTGGATCAAACAAAAGTGGTTTTTTGAAATGTCCACTTCATTATTGCTATTGATTGACCTTAAAGACAGAAAGGAAACACAGAGGTTTTGGACACTGAAAGAAACTGAGAATTTTCTAGTCTTACCTTTTGTTCTCTGACATAAATACTTATATTGGATTATGAGTATGTTTCTGTTTTTACCCCAAATCTTCACCATCTAAAAAGAAATGCCATAGAGCTAATATTTCTGTTCCATTGATCTTCTTTGTCTTGCTTTCAAGAGACTTAATAATAAGGGAAGAAGGTTGCCTGCATATAGCAAATATCTCTGAGCAAGCCCTGAAAGATCTCACCTGAGCTGAGCTGACTTTTTTTTTTTTTAATAATTATTGTTTCTTACTATGTTGTCAAAACCTTGATCTATGCAAGCAATTAAAACATTTGCTTTTATTGTTGTTTTGTCCCATCTTAAAACTCATTCCTACTACCAGGAACAATTCTCCAGGCCCTTCCTCTCTCAATGTGAGCAGGGCCCAGACATCTTTCTCTTCATGGTGGTAAACTGGCCTCAAAGTGTTGGTCCTAGTGACTTGTCACTGTGTCCTCTCCTTTCCATATGTCCCCATCTGTCTGCAGAGGGCTGACCTGAGGCAGTTGCTCCTCTGCAGACTGTCTCTGTCAGCTCCCAAGGAGGAAAGCACAGGGTGCCCTTGCCTCTGTGTATGGAACCTGGGGAACAGCGTGCAGGAGATCAGAGTACAGTGTTTAAGTTGAAGCCACATGTTGGGGCAGGGCCAAAATGACTCCCTCACCAGACTTCCAGCAAGCTATGTTATGTTTTTAGTGAGTGACCAAGGCCATGAATGGTCTGTGTTATGGTCAGTGAGTAGTCAAGGTCAGAAACATAGTGATACAGCATATGTAATCAAGGTCATAAACATTTGCTTGTGAGGATGCACCAAATTATATAACCTGTTAGCAATGTGCCTTCGTTTTTTGCCCTTTATATTAAAAAGGAATGTATAAATGGCCCCAGAGGCTTGTTAGGGGCTATTGTTACCTCTGAATAAAGGATGACCAATATACCTTATAGTGCCTTGCATCTTCTTTCAACTGCTGGATTCCTGAACCTTGCTTCTTAGGCCTGAGCCTTGCCCTCAGTCTGACACTGCAGAAAGGCCCAGTGCTGGCTGTGCATCAGGCACCTTGGGACATGCAAAGATAGCCTCAGTCCTTGCATTCAAGGAAATTCTCAGTCCTTCAAAGGAAAGCCTGTAAAAAGGTATGCTTCTGTTATATGTTGCAGGTAATATTGAAATTAGAGTGCTTAAACCTAGCCTTATTGTCAAAAGAACATTTAATGATTGGAGGACTGATTTTCTTCCCAGATCCTTTACTTTTCCTTCTCTTCCTTTTAGTTGCTTTGCAGCAAATTTGCTTCTCAACAGTCAAGGAGAAGGGAAAGTAAGGCAGGATTTATTGTATTTGGCCATGGGTTATTACATTTCACCTCACCTTTCTATTCTCTTTAGACTCGATTTACATGGAAGTTGGTTTGCATGTAAACTCAAGTCCAATATAGAACTGGAGCTGAAAGAAGGGCCCTGTCATGGGACAGCTGACACGAGCACACCTCTACAAGGAGTGCTGTACTTGAAATGTAACAAGGTGGGGACATTTGTGTATCTTAAGTCTTCCTAAGGACAGTGTTGGAAAGAAGATGTGGTTGAATCATTGGTGTTGGAGAATGACTTCCCCTTGGTGGGCTCTGTGCGCTTCATTAATGAACTGCAATTAAAGTTCTGGTTAGGTTAGTTGGAAAGACTTTTAAAATTTAAATATGTATTTTTTAGATTTGACCTGAGATCGAAGAAAACAATGGTCAGTCCTTCATTTTCCTCACTTTCTCAGTCTGGCTTTTAACCTTTCTTTTTAATAGTGTTGGAAAAATCTTAAAGAATATCACTTGAGTACTAAATTGATTACTGACTCATGAGTCTCAAGTGGCTTTACTGGCTCTGGCTAGAGAGAGATGTATTTTTTTAGTTCATTGTTATACAAAGTGCTTTTTAGAAAAGGTCACAGGAATATAAGTCAACTAGGCAAGCACAGGGTATTTTTTGGCTGTGAGATTTGAACAACATTGGGTGTAATGGACAGTGTTGGGTACGTGGCAAAAGAAGAACGGATTGTCTCCTTGTGAACATTCTTTGCAGGGCACGGCTTGTCTGAAAGGGGAGCTGAAGTTAGGAATGGGTACAGCAGTGCTCAGCTGGCTTGCATCTTCCACAGTGTCGATGGCTGAAGTCGTACAAATGATTCTGTGTTGTACAAAGGTAATGTCTTACATTAGAACTCAGTTTGACTTGCGAAAGTCATGGGAAACATGTAAAAGAGTCAGCTTTATCAACTACGCAGCAGGAAAAGGGGGCTTGTCTTCATGTAATTTGCCCCGAATACAAAGACTTTGTGTTTATCATGTTATTTTTATTAAAAATAAGGATGGCGCTTGGATAGCAATTTGGAAAAAAATATTTGTAATATTTGCTTATTGATGTGTTATTAATATATATCTCACCTTCTATGGTTAGGCTGTATACTTTTCTACCAGTTTTATTATAACATAACTTTCTTTTTTTTAGGAGAAAACCACTTTTAATTGAAAAATAAAAAAATACATCTCAAATAAGACTATTTAAACAAACAACATAAACTACAATATGTTGAGAGAAAAGTCTTTCCTAAGTGGTATTATGAAATTTAGGTATCAGTATTAATACAGTTTCCCTCCTTTATCCTGACAAATATTTAAAATAAGAACTTTTTCCCATGAACCTAATTTCCATGAATTATATGTGTACAGGTTTATCCCTATTTTCAACCCCCTGACAAAAGGAGGAGAGATTTTAAACAATACGTGAGTTCCCAGCAAAAAGCAAATACCAAAGTAAATATTTTCCTTATGAAAAATCTTATATGTAAAGCACACGAGACTATTAATATTTAACTCATTCACAAAACTTCAGAACACAATTTCATCAAGATGATTTCTACAACAATTTTCCTTTAAAGAAGTCTGCAAATTTCAGAATGGTTTCAGTTGACATGCCAGACATATTAAACTTTGAAAGAAGCTACTAAAGTTATTGCTTGAAACTGGAAAAAAAAACTATGGTCGAAAGTACCTTTTTAAAAAGAACTCATTGGGCTGGGGATATAGCTCAGTTGGTAGAGTGCTTGTCTTGCAAGTATCGAGGCCCTGGGTTCAATCCCCAGCCCCACAAAAAAAAAAAAAAAAAAAAAAACTCATACAGCTGTTCTTAAAGTTATATTCATGTTAACTGCAGAGAAAATGTTAAAGCATATAGTAAACATCACTCAGAATAACAGAAGAAAGGCTTTAAGTATGATTACGGCTTTTTGTATGATTGTTATTACTATCTATAAATAAAGTCATTGCTGTTTGACTGAAAAAGGTTTTTACAAAACTTTACTTCCAAAATTAACATTTTTATTAAATCAAGTTTAAAAAACATGTTCACTATAGAAAAGTCAACAAGGGTTTTAAAATCAAAATATACCTTTTTATACAATATATGTGTATATTAGCAGCAAACTACTTCTGAGATTTTGATCTTTTAGTAATTTTAAAGAAAGCATAAACATTGTATATTAGTATGGAATGTCAGCAAATTCACTTTATCCTCTTTTTCTGTGATTTGGCCCTTCTATAAAATACTTTATGATTCCCATTACTGAATATTAAGAATAAACTTAGTTTTGACTACAAAGTAGTGAAACTAGCTGGTAAAATCTGTTTTCACTACATCATAGTCACCCGTTATTTTTGAGAATACCATAACAACAGGCAATTGTGTATAAACTCAATTTTTAAGGTGTAATAGAAACCAACTTATACCACTTAGCATTTGACTGTTACTTTTTAAAAAATTTGGTGATACACAAAATTTTAATCAAATCAGATAATTCAATCCTATATTGCTTGTTCATTTTTAAATCCCTAATAAAAATTCTGTATTGTTAGGGTCGAGACACCTACCGCCCGAGACGGAAGACTCCAAGAGACCTTCTCATGCAACACGCACAGGGTTTATTGTCCAAGCATGCTTGGGGCTCCCTACATGTCCTAATCAGCAGGATGGAGGCAGAGAGCCCCTAGCCAAAGTACGGCAAGCTTTTTATAACAATAAGCAAACGGGCAGTTTCCTAGGGTGAACAATTTGTGGATTTACTAGCAATTTGGTGATGTTTACACAAGGTTAGCTGAGCAATTTACGGTTTCACTAGCAACTTGGTGATGTTTACACAAGGTTAGCTCCCAAGCTCAGTTCCCCTTATCTGTCTTAGTTACAGAATTACAACAAGATGCAGGTGGGGGTCTCATTATCTTTTCTGGGCCATTTTCTGGCTTCTTTTAGTTAACCCTCTCCTACCATTTAACTCTTTCATGTCCTTTAGCCTGAGCGACTCTTACAGTATAACCTGACAAACTGCAGGCAAAGATATATATGTATACGTGTGTTATGTATATACACAAAGGTGTATGTACATATATAGCTTTAGCTTCGAATTTCTTTAAATTTCTCATTTAAGTACATCTGTAGAATATAATATCACCAACTGAAAGTTCCTAAGTTTCATCTTACCTAATGAGAAACACTGGCTATTGAAACTTCTGTGGCAAAACCACTGTTGTTCAGCTTAGTATTTTAGCTTCAAATTAGTCAAACAAACAAGATTGAATTACCAATTGCACAAAAGAAAGAAATTTTTTTCTTGATATTTCCTTCTAATAGAAAAAAGGAAATGTTTTTACAATGAACTTTTACTTTTTAAAGAGTTAAAATTATTAAAGAAATCTCATTAGTCTTCAAAAATACTAAATGTTATATAAATACAATTTTCTTTTAGTAGAATACTTCAGCTATAATCTGTATTTAAAAAATTTCCTTTGGATTTTTCCATTTAGCACTTCAAGTTTTCATTCTGCAACTATGACAACTGGCTCAGATTTGTTAAGTTTATATCAATCACGTCTTTCAGAATTTGCTGCTACTGTGTGATACCTGGGTACAATAAATAGGAGAAACTGTACCAAATTTCAAAAGCAACATAATAATGAAAAATTCAAAAATATGTAATATAAAAAAGTAAAAGTACAACAGGGATTCCCTTTTCACCACCACATTAGTGAAATAAAATCCTTTTTATCCTTTTAAAGTAATGTCATAACTTTCATTTTTTAACTTGTCAAGAGGATGAAGTTTTTAGGTGGCCCAACCTTTTTTTTTCAATTAAAAAATTTAAAACAATAGCCTGATTTACTTTTATTAATATACACATTGAGTTACTGAACGGTGACTTCATGTAGTTTTCCCCTTAAAGATGGCACTTGCAGGTGCAAAGATGCAGAGATGTCTACAGGCTTCAGATGTTTGCTTGAAAAAATTCTTCAACAGCAGTTTGATATTGGGTTTCCTCATCTAGTTGAAGATTCACAAATTCTCCTTAACCAAACTGATGCCTTTGATTTAGATGATTAATGAAATTTCGAGTAATCTGACTAGGATCTCCCCAAGGAAGAGACACACAAATAGGACATGTCACAGGAACTATCTGAAGCAGGTGGTTACCGTTACAGTGATCAAGTAAATGCTGTCTGGTAAACTTTGACTCTAGACACAAAGGACACTTAAAGGTGGGATGCCCAGAACTTGTGTTCTCTTGGTAAGTTTCTGTGTTATCAGATGTGGACGTTTCACTCCTATTACTATTCCGTACTGAATCTTGAGATATCTGAAAATTTGGAATGATAGAAGAAACACCATATTCATCCTGATACTTCTTACAAGATTTATAATGATGTCTCATGAGATAGAATTTAATCTGTTTCACATAGCATCTCCAGCTACCAAGAAAACTTCCTCATGGCATTTTCAAGATCTAAGGCCCGTTCTGGACATGCTCTTTCTTTTCTAGTCACATTTCCATGATGCAGGGGACAATGTATTCCACTT
This sequence comes from Glaucomys volans, assembly GCA_020662805.1. Lineage (NCBI taxonomy): Eukaryota > Metazoa > Chordata > Mammalia > Rodentia > Sciuridae > Glaucomys > Glaucomys volans. The sequence goes on along the minus strand of JAJEJO010050023.1, from coordinate 116,147 downwards.
TCTCTCATTGCAGTCAGGAGACATTTTCTACAGAAACTCCACTCCTGTTGTAACCGAGTAATATGAACACAAGGGTAACACAAAGGGGAACTCTCACTTCAATATCCGGAAATCCTGTCAGTTACGTGCTGACAGGCCGTGGTCTGCACAGGTGTTATGAGCACCTCCAGACAGACCCGGCAGTAGAAATCATCTTGGGTGTAGGATGTAGCCACAGACAGCTCCTCGGCCAAGACAGGGGCAGAAAAATAAGGCAATGGCAGCAGTGGAGGTGGCGGCGGTGGCCAGGGGCCCAACTCCTGGTCCAACCATAACATAACTTTTATACCATATAATTTTCTCTTTTTAAGTATATAATTCAATAACTTTAATAAATTTCCAGAGGTGGGTACTATCATCATAATCCAATCTTACAACATTTTTATTGGCCTCCAAAGATCCCTCATGCCTGTTCAGTTTTCCTCCATCTCACCCCAAGTCCCCTGTAACCACTGATCTACTTTCTGCCTCAGTGAAGCCGCCTTTTCTGAATGCTCCTCTAGGGACTCTCTTCCACTTCCAGCCCACATGTAAAACTCCTAGGGCAGGGGCGACACCTCCTGGGACCCTGCTGAAGACTTTGGTGCAGGCAAGCCTCCCTTTGAGAGGGAGGACTATGTGGAAAGCTCTGTGCTCAAAAGGATCTTTGTAAATCTCTTAGGAAAGCAGGAGGATTAAAGTCTGAGCTCTGGATTGAGGTACGCCTGGGTTTAATTTCTAGCTCTATATTTTCTTGAACAGTGATCATGGAAATATGCTTCACCCTCACTAAGCATCTTTTTCTTTATGTGTAAAATGTTGGAATATGGCACAAGTCCATGTCAGTGCCTGCCTGGCACCTTGAATGAATTCAGCAGAAATGCTACTCAACTGTGTCTAAACTTTCCCATCAAGGAAAACATGCCTTACTTTTTGACCCCTTGTTTGACTTTGTAATTTATCAGCAACCCACTGCGGTATCATTATTAGGTTTCCTTTGCAAGTCTCTCAGGCTGTTCCCTAAAGGATAGCTGCTTGTCAACATCTGTCATAAGTTCATACTATGTTCACGAAAATATTCTGATTTCACCAACAATGTACATTTACTAAGTGCCTGTGATGGTTTTGTGGGTGATATGAAGAAGACCTAGTTGAGTTAGGAAACAAAAACCCACTGGAAATCCAAGGTGAATGAAATACACATCTAGAGACCCAACCAGTAGTGCATCGATTGGACCAGCTACTTTGCTTCTGAATACCTACTGGAAGGAAAAACAAACAAACAAACTTAAATGCAGAAAACACTTTAGACAGAGAGACGTAACCAAACATCAATTGTTGTTAGAAATAATAGGAGATGGCTATTGAGCTGGTCCTTAAAGGATGAATAGGGTTTTGATTGGCAGAAAATGGGGAAGGAAGGAAGGAAGGAAGGAAGGAAGGAAGGAAGGAAGGAAGGAAGGAAGGGAGGGAGGAGCATTTCAGGAGAAATGAACTTCCACTTCATCCATTCATTTATGCTTTTATTAATCACACCTGTAAGTGCCTGCTTATATCAGTATTCACTAGATTATTTCGAAGTAACAAACAATACCCTTTAGTGACTTAGGAAGAAATTATTTCTTACACATAATTCTTTCTCCCTCCCTCCCTCTCCCCTCTTCTCTCTCTGTGGTTTTTACTTTTCTGCAGTAGCTCCCTGCCTTGTTCTGCACTCAGCACCCATACAAAGCAGCCTCTCTCTGGGTCTCACTGTCTCATGGTGCAGGGAGAGAGCAATGGTGGAACTAGGAACCACAGGATGTCTTACAGCTTCTCTCGTACATCATCTCTTCTCACATCTCACTGGCCAAAGCAAGTTGTATGGCCACATATGATGCCCAGAGAGGAGCATGATAGAGAGAGCCTGCTGAGAAGTCTGAGCAAATAATATAACCTGTCCCATTCATGCATGTGAGCTCAAGACAAGAATCACAACTTCCTGGGAAGGTACATTTCAGTGTGAATGAGAGTGTGGAGCTGTGGTTGTGCCTCCTTAGGGCAGAAAAATGGTGAGGAACCTGGTAACATGCAAGAATATAAAGAAAGAAGAATCCAGAAAGAACACAGGTGGTCAGATTGAGAAAGGCCTCAAAAACCATGCTGACAAGATTGAGTTTAGTTTTAGAATCAAAGAAGGTAACCAAGCTGTCTGAGATAGAGGTGGAATATTTACTGTTACCGTGTCACATTGGCTAGCTGTAGGATTGAGTGATTTCATCACACTGATCAAAGTATGGCCGTGAAAGTATTTTGGAGATGGGGAGAATATTGCAATCAGTGGACTTTGGGTAAAAGATGTGGGTGGATCTCCTCCAGTCAGTTGAAGGCCCTAAATGCAAAAATTAAGAATTCCCACCGCAGCCGCCCCAGAGGAGCTGGGGGAGGACGGTGGCGGGCGAGGCTCATCGCAGACAACGCGGCGCTGATGTCCGCGAGCCAGGCGAGTGCCGCGTTGGCAGCGGCGGGGCCTCGCGCATGGCTGGGCGGCCTGGGTTTTGGCCTCCCTCTGGTTCCCTGGAAGCCGCCCTGCGGCCAGTGCGGGAATGGCAGCGGCAGCAACAGCAACAGCAGCAGAGGCGGAGGATCCAGCGTGTCTCTCTCCCCTTTAGCCTGAGCCAGGGGAGGCCAGGCGGACCAGGTGACTGGAGGGGGTCAGCTGCCCAAGAATGGGAATTCTCTTCACCAGGATATGGAGACTGTTCAATCACCAGGAGCGCAAAAGTTATCATTGTTGGATTGGATAATGCAGGAAAAACTACCATCCTTTACCAGTTTTCTATGAATGAAGTTGTACATACATCCCCACAATAAGAAGTAATGTAGAAGAGATAGTGATTAATAATACACGTTTCCTATTGTGGGATATTGGTGGCCAAGAATCTCTTCGTTCTTCCTGGAATACTTATTATACTCACACGGAATTTGTAATAGTAGTTGTGGACAGTACAGACAGAGGATTTCTGTAACTAGAGAAGGACGCTACAAAATGTTAGCACATGAGGACCTAAGAAAAGCTGGTTTACTGATTTTTGCTAATAAACAAGATGTTAAAGAATGCATGAGTGTAGCATGAATCTCCCAGTTTTTGAAGCAAACTTCTATTAAAGATCATCAGTGGCATACCCAGGCATGCTGTGCTCTTCCTGGCAAGGGGTTATGCCAAGGACTTGAATGTATGATGTCGTGACTTAATATTAGATCATCTTTACTGACCTCTTCTCATAGACTTTGTATTAACAAAGTGCTGGACTTTACCTGAAAGCTGCAAAAATTAATGGTTTACATATATTTATAATAAACCAATTTCCATTTTTTCTATAAGAAGAAAAATTAAGACCACTTATTTGAAAACAAGATGAAGTCTCAGTTTCCAATTTGCTTTCTCATTAGTTCCTTCCAAAGTATTTTATTAAAGCTGTGATTGAAATTTTTCTCAATAAATCCTCTCAGGACAATGTATAGCCTGTGGTAAGTACAAGGGAGAGGAAGATGTTTTGAACTTTAAGAGCTTTTTTATCAGTATGCCCCTCCCTAATTGAATGTTGTTCTCTTCTTGTTCCACTAAGTCAAAATACAAATCAGCACAGATACTGTTTCCAATATTTTAAAGGTCATGTTACTTATGAAAAAAAAGTATTTTGCTTAAGGTTGTGTATGTACTATGTATATACCTCAAGTTCAAATTAATGACTTTATGTTCTAAAGAAAAGCAAATAATGCAAAAATTACTAATATCCTTAGGTATTGCCCTAATGAGATAAGTACTGGCATTGGTGTTAAGTGCCATTTTATACTTTTCCTGTATGTTCTCTGTATTGTACTAACCAATGCCCCCTCACCCCAAATCACTGAACTGCTCTTTTTTAAAAAAAAAAAAAAGGGACAGGAAAAAGCTTGACATTGTATACCTATTTTTATTGATCCATAACACACATGGAAACAAGTAATCCAACTGAGTGAAATATCTGTCAAATTCTTGGCTTTACCAATTGACAGAATTGCACAGTGAGCATTTATCAGATTATTCCTTCTATTGGTCTAAATTACTGAATAGATTATTAATTCATTTATCAGTCAATCATAAATTGTGATTAAAACTATCAAGTGATTTCTTCTTAATTAAGAACTATTGTGTGAAACATGTCTACCCAGAGAGGTAACATTCTATAAATATTATTAAGTAATTTAGCTACAGTCTTTTTACGTGTTAAATTATATATGTCAAGCAGTTAAAATGAATTTGAGAGTACAAGTAAGGCATAAAATTTTTCCAAGCAACATTTTAAATTTTTTAATTTGCAGATTTCTTATTTCTTATTTTAGGAGTTGGAATACTTTTGAGTTTTTTTGTTTCTGTAAGTTTTCTTATGTCTTATTTTACCACGTAAATGCATTGTTTAACAACTAATAATGGCACTTTTTTAAATGCTGTGGGCTGAAAAACTGATTGACACAATATATTATTTGTATTAAGAAATAACTTGACGCAAAATATCTTTGTTTTGCTTAGGTTGTTTTTTTTTATGTCTGAAAATTGAAGGTATTTTTGTCATAATTGTAAATAGAATTATCCTGTGTTAAAACATATACTATATTTGTATGCCTTTTATGCCCTGAAAATTTGAAAGTTAATCCAAACTGGCATGTTTTAAAATGTTCAAGAAAAGGAATAACTACGTTTAATACCAACCTTTTCAATTTCATGAAGATTTTGGTAGGAATTTATAGTATACACTATATGCATTGGCAAAGCAGAGAATTTCTTTCTATAAACTATAAAATGCTCAGAATCTAAATCCAAGTTGGGTGTGGCATATCAGTGTTAACTTTGGATGTTTCATGTTTTATATTTGTTACAAGTCAATCCTAATTACTAAAAAAAAAAAAAAAAAAAAAAAAAAAAAAAAGAATTCCCAGAGACGAAGAAATTTTGTCTGAGCTGAAGCATTGAGTATCCAGCCCTGTTGATATGGTTATGGATTTTGGACTTGACAGTCCCCACAATAGCATGAGTCAATTTCTTCAAATAAATCTCTTTATAGATATTGATGCACACAGACAGGTAAATGTGCAACACTTTGGTTCTGTTTCTATGGAGAACCCTGATTCATAAGAGGATATGATGGTTCAGTAATTCATTGACAAGAGATATTACAAACTAGAATAGAACGTTGTTGTTAACTCCTTAGAGGTCAGAATAAGAAAGACAAGGTAATGACAGATGCAGGCATCTTTTATTTGTAATCTAAATAATTCTACTAATTTTGCCCTTTCTTCCAACTTCCTCAGTACCTTTTCCTTATTTCTACAATGTACAGTCACATTGCTAAGACTTTGATTTGTCTATGATTCATTATGATGTGCATGTGTGAAATGCATGAGAAGCTGCAAATGTACTTTTTCTCATAAATATACTGTGGCTCACAAATTTCTCTAAAACTTGAGTTTCCTCAGTTGGTGGGAAATAGACCAGTATGTGGCCACAAAAGGGTGTGACTTAAACAAACTATTAAACTTATTGTTTTATTTTACTTTTTTCCAAAATGCATTAGAGTTGTACCAAATGAGTGAGAAAATGTCAGAATTTCTTAGAGATTCTCACCAAGAGGGTTGAGATCCCATCCAACACATCTGGAATGCAGGATTAGAAGAGGCAGTGCTCACACCCTCTGTCTGTCCTGAGCAATTTAATTCTTTCCACCCTGACTCCATTGCCTACCTCTGTAACTCCTCAATTTCTCTTGAAATTTCACATGATCCCAATCCATAACTAGTCAGAGATTTTAGGGGAATTATTATCATTTAGTAATTAAGAATGCATTCACAATATTAGATGAAGTTATAAAATTGAGCAATTTAATTCTTGCCATATCCCTCTGAGATAATTTGCAATATCCAGTGAATGAGGAATTTAAAAAGTCATGTAGTTTGACCAGGCACACATGCACACACACACACACACACACAGACACACACACAAAGTATGTCTAAGGAGATGGAAATGCTAATTACCCTGATTTGATCATGATGCCATGTATTCACTTTATTTAATTATTACATTATACTTCATAAATATGTGTGATTTAAAAAGTATGTTGATAGATCTATAGTCCCATAGATATTGTTCAGTGGCAACAGTGGACAAAGCTGTTTCCAAGGGATAAACAACGGCAACAACAAAACCACACAAATAAATGGCACTATATACACTATGGAATACTAAGGATTTGGTCTCAAAGAAAACCCCAGTGTAAAGTAATCACCTAAGCACACTCTTCTGGCCTGAGACACCTTCATTTCCTCACCTCTGCTTCTTCTAGGCTCCCATTGGGGTTCTTCCTTCTGGCCTGACTCCTGCTTGTCACTTTAGAGAGGTTTTCCCTATCATGTTTATATGACGGCAGCACTTGCAGACCACTTTGAGTCTTTAAACATAGCATGATTTTGATCCACCATGTCCACAACTGAAACCCAGATCTTTCTCCCCAAACTTTCCCTCATCCAGTTTGTGTCAACTCCATCCTTCCAGTTTCTCTGACTAAAAATGCGGAGTCCTCTTTGACTACTATTTTCCTCCATTGTATGTCACAACTATATCTGTTGCAACTTGGGCAACACAAGTGGGTCTCCCTTAGAAGGGGTGAGCTGACGAGGTCATCAATGCCCTCGGGAGAGCAAGTTCCAGACCAGTCTCAAATTTATTAAAGAATTACAGCACTTTTGTAGATGAGGGGAGTCTGAGAACAAAGAACAGGTAGTGTAACATGATAGTCTGTAAGGATGGTCCAATTAGGAGTCACACAGTTTACCAATGGGAAGAGGGAGAGAGGAGGACGAGTGAGGCTCATCTGGGGCAATGGCCATCGTCGGGTCAGGTCACTTGGGAGTTTTCTCCACAAGCATGAGCAATCCTGAGTGTTCAAATCAAGGATTATACCTTTCCTCAGCCTGAGAGCATATGCCTCAGTGGCTTCTTTCTGCATCCCCACAATTCCATATTGAATCTACCAGCACATAAGATTGAATTTGCTTTTCCAGTACATCCAGAATCTAATCAGTCATCATCATCCTGACCATCCTGGTGTGAGAGAAAAATGTAGTGTGGAGCTAAAAACAAAGAAGTGATGAACAAATCCTGCTCCCTCCCCTGGCTCCAACTCAAACACACAGGCAGTTGTGCAGGTAAATTCAGATGAGGGGCGTATGAAGTATTGAAGGGTAGTTACTGGCTATAACCATGCTCTTCAAATGCTTCTAAATTATCACGTTTTAATCATTATCCTCTAAATTGAGTGTCTTGGGGGCAGGTGTCAGTTCTGATTAGACTTTGCAGTTTTCCGCCCTTTGGCTTTACTAGGGGTAAGATGTTTGTGTGCCATCTTTCCCATGGTCACTGTGACAGTGGCCAGTAAAGTCAGTACCTTGATCTCAGACATCCCAGTTTCCAGAAGTAGAAGAAAATGCATTTCTATTTTTTAAGACACTCCAGTGTATGATCTTCTGTGATAGCCTCCTCTTTCTCGGATGGTTATTATGTTGCCAGGCACAGTGGTAGGTACTTGGAGTCATTGGCTGTAATTCCCATAAGATCCCAGTGATGGGGACATATTGCGGTTATTAATGTCCAGCTTTATCATCACCATCATCATCATCATTGTCATCATCATCCTCATCCCCACGTGGGTGAGCACTCTAAGACTGCAGGAGGCTGTGTCAGCGCCACGTCACCTGCACTGCACTATGGGATTCAGTCAGGATTCTGCTCAGGTCAGCCTGCCACCTGGCACAGAAGCCATCCTCACCTCTAGATTAAATTGCTCCCAGTTACTGAAGAAGGAGTTTATTTTTAAGATCCCTGCTCATTTAAAGTTAAATCAGTCTAGAAAGTTCTTGGTGGTTTGGGGCTAAATGCTTCATGTGTGTTTGGTGAAAACAGAGATGATTTTTTTTCTAATGAGCTTCAGTTGGCCACTGCTGACCTTGTTACAGGGGAAATGTACCTGGGAGGTCACCAGTCCCTCTTCCAGGTTTAAGAAAGTCTGAAAGTCAGTGAAAAGATCAATTTGGTTGATCCTAGTCATGGCCTGTAAACAAGACACATACAGGTATTTAAATACCCTGTTGGACTAATCTGCTCAGGCTGCTATTAACAGATATCAACGCCCCCTGTGGCCTAAACAAAAAAGTCTACTTTATCACAGTTTGGAGGATAGAAAGTCCAAAATTAAGCTGCAGGCAGGGTCGATTTCTGGTGTGGTGGCCTGTCTTTCTAACCTGCAGATGGCCACCTGTGCTGTGTCCTCATGAGATATTTGTATGTGTGCAAGTTCAGAAAGCTCTAGGGTGTTTTCCTCTTCTAACAGCCCTACAGGATGAGAACCCCAGCTACCTGACCTCATTTAATTTTACCACCTTAAAAGTCATCTCCAAATCTAGTCATATGGGGGGTTAGGGCTGCTGCATATGCATTGTGGGGGCAAGTTGGGGGGCGACACAGGACATAATTCAAATAGAATGTCCACCATGATCTTTAATTTGACTTATTTCCATTTTTGATTTCTGAATAGTAGATGATATGTATTCAAAATTGTCTTCTGAATATTGCTAAATTTAAGACCTACAAATGTAAACCATGCATGAATTTATTATTTCATTAAGACAAATTACTTAAATGCCTGCACTTGCTGATTTTTGCATACTTAGTAGCTAATGTGCAAAGTTACCATTTTCAGGGCACAAATACAAATGTATGATCTAAGGTATAAACCTGAAGTATTTAATTTTAATTCCTATACTATGGTTTTTAAGTAAATTAATATTTTGTGTTATTCCTCTGTATTAACAACAGCAACAAGAAATGGTATACTATTTTTAAATGTCAGTCAGGTTTTAATGCAAATCATTTATTACATGTTGTATACTCAGTTTAAATCTAACTGGGTAACTAACCATTAAGGGGAAAATCTATGTTGATCTAATTTATATGTTCTTCTCAAGAAGCATAATTGCTATTCACTACCTAAAGCACTATTGTCTAAGTTATGAATAATCATAAAACATTACACTTGGCACAAGAAGAATGGAAAGAAACTCATCAAAAAAAAAAAAAAAAAGGAGAAGAAGAAAAAGAAGTGCAAAATACCAATATCCTCTCCCTTTCTTCTCCTTGGCCCAAAAGAATAAAGCCATGCAAAACACAATGACTTTATTATCTGAGGAAATATGCTACATAATAATCATGAGGATCCTCATTTATTATCGATATTATTTCACTTCAGGTTTGACATTTTATTCTGGAATGAAGCACACTTGTTACTAAGTATGTGTCATAAAAAACAAACAAAAACTCCCAGAGACCCTTCATACCTTGCCATCCCCTCTCATTAACTGAATTGTTAATTCGGAGTTAAGAATACAGATTTGTGTTAACTGAATATTTTTCCAAAAGCTCTAGAAGTTGGATGTCACAAATGTCACAAGTTGAATATGGTAAAGAGGAGTTTAAAGTCAATCAGCCTCTTGCCTGAGGGACATCTCGAATCACATCTAAGAACCACTTAGTCTATTCATTAACTTATCCTGTACTCAATCTCCAGCATCTATGGATCTGGGTTCTTGCAGAGCCTCTCCCAGGAGATGATATTAGAATAACATAAAACAGGGTGATTTTTTGAAAAACCCATGGGTTAAACTGAAAGTCAATTTCCTTTAAGTCACAATGTTTGCCCATACATAAATATCATAAACAGGCATGCATATTACAAGAATGCTTATACTTCTCTGTTTCTATAATAGTTCATAGACTTTAGGAAAGAGGTTCTTAGCCCTATCTGCATTTGGGGTGGATAATTCATTATCCTGTGGGGTCATCTTGTACACTTTAGGACACTGGGGCAGCCTCTGTCCACTAGATGACAGCACTCTCTGGGTTATGACAGTAAAATATGTCCAGACTTTGCAGAATGGCCCATGGCAGGCAAAATCCACCTCTTCTTCCTCAACTCCCCACTGCCCAACCCCTCATGAGAACCACGGCCTTTGAAGGTAACGTCAAGTCAGGATGATAAAACTGCAGAGCCAAGGTAAGTCACCAATTTGAAAAGCAATGAACTGCGTCTTGCACCACTAAATGTCCCTTCACATGTCTCAGCTAACTAGGAGAGGAATCCCCGCATGGTGGCCCAGCATTTCCAGGGTCCCTTTGTTGGTTCTCTTCCAGGAGATACCTTGAGGTTTTCCATGATCAGTGGTAATTAGGATTCTGATTGACCAAACAAACAACAATCAAATACACCATTTATGAAACAAATATTTCCTGGACTGGGCTGGCAGGAATATCATTTAAAAGCTAACTGGTTATTCCAGAGTTTTATTTAATTATAAAGATATCCTTAATTCCCACGTGGAATGTATATTTCCCACCTCTGAGTTTCATGGTCATTTTCTAATCCCCACAACAGCTTTCTCTCTTTGCATTCATAAGGTATCTGTCTCATCCACCAGGCTATGTGCTCTTGATGAATAGTGAGTATTTCTTAATTATTTTTATATGCTTTATGCCCTGCATATGGGGAAGAGGAATCATTAAACAAGTATTTAATAAATAAGTAAATACCGTATCTGACAATATTTAAGATTAAGTAGTATTGTATGCAGAAATTTGTCTAGACCCTAGGAGCACATAGACAAGTTAATTTTGATGCTTCTTCATTGAGAATTCATGGCAGAGGGGAGAAAACAAATAGAATAGAATATGTTTCTTTCTTTATCCTAAGGAGGCAAATTATAAGGCACTATAAAGAACACTAGTTAATTACTAAGCCCTATATTTTTCAGAGTGAAGAAAGCCATGGATAACTTCAAGTAGTACTTCATTTTGCAAACTATACATTCATCAAAATGAAATCCCCTATAAAATTATGCTTGAGAAATCAATTTCAGTTACATAAATAAGCAGGAACAGAAGCTGATTATTCTCTTCTCTGGGCATTTAAAAAAACGGAGCAGAATCACTATTTTACGCTTAACATGCTGAAACCAACATGTCTTTGGGTTTTAGGTTGTTGAAAATGTGCATCTCCCATAAAATACTCCTTAATTGTGAGTTAGTTTTTCATTGTTGTGATGGAAGAAAGCAGAAAAGAAGTTGAGTGACATATCATTCTTTGTATTTATGAAATGTCCTGAAAACATGTGTTTTCTTTCTAGAAAAACAAAAACAAAAACAAAATATAGTTCTCCACAGTTAGTAATTTGTAACAGGAAATTTGGGAGCACTTATTATGTTTTTCTCATCCTACTCTCTAGTTTGGCAACTTTGTGGGAATCGCTATAGTTTGACAAATGCTATTTGAACATTTTCAAAGTTGTGTTTTCTTTTCTGAGATACCTATTAGATAGAAAACAGTGAAGAAAAATTACTGAATCAATAAGATAATTCTAAAGTCATAGAGTTTTGGAGTTTGAAGTCATTGTAGAGGTGATTTAGTTTCTCCAGCAAGCATGACCTGCTTGGTAGCAGCCCATGGGAATGCTGGGCAACAGGATGTGTGTGTCTCCCAGTCCACACATGCTGGTTCTATTCTAGGCTTCTAATTCTGAGGACCCTCCCCTGGATGCACTCTAACTGTCTGTTCTTCTGAGCAGTGCCCAGAAAGAAGCCCAAGGTTCCTGCTGGGAACTGATCTGTGAAGAGCAGAGTGAGTCTGCCACTTTTCCCTAGGCACCTAGCAGTCTGTTTTTACCTTTGTGGTGGTGATCGCGTAACGGTATCAATACACAGTTAGACTGCAACCCATCCACCCCCATGTGGCCATGTGAGGGGCTGGCCATGCCTGCTTTATACCTCACTTTTTAAGTTTACGTTGATCTGTTTGAATTTTAATTCCAAAGGTGTTGAAAAGTTTGAATATGTCCATCAATTTGTCTCCCCTTCCTCCCAACCGTGTAATATTCATCAATTTGGAAAAATAAATTAATAAATTAATAAATAGAATTAATAAATCTAAACAGATGGAAGGGCACCTGAAAACCTCTCCATTTCCATGTTTTTGTATCCTCAATCAATTTCTGCATATCTCCTTCAAAACATGATTTTGTCAAGCTTTGTGAAATTCAGGTATAATCATATGAAATACAGTTTTCAAACATATAAGCATTTGACTCCTGTCCTTACTTTGCTAATGTAAAATGCAGAACTCAACATTGGAAACCAAGTTAATCAATGACCATCAATATGTCCTTCAGGACCAGATCTGAGACACGGGGGGATTCAAGTCACCACCAATTGGACATGAGTGGGAAGAGCTTAGGATAGGCTGATATCCCTGTCTGTTGACAAACACAGCTGTAGATAAGGTTGCTCATTTCAGAAAAAGGAAAAGGAAAGATATAATGTGCAGTACTTGGTACATCACCCTAAAAAAACAAAACAAAAAAATCTCTGGAAATGACTTTACTAGAATTCTGAAGATATGGTCAAGTTCTTTGTATCCTCAATGTCAGAAAATGTTATGAGCTCCATGAATCATCAATTGTAAGAATAAAAAGAGACTGTGTGGAGAGGGAAAAGAGCTGAATGAATTAAAGTAAATCATTAAACTTGAATTAGTGTCAGGAACAGTAAAGAACAGAACTGATGTTGTAGAAAATTGAAACATTAATTTGGAAAATAATTTGGGCTTCCCTGGAATGAAGAATAAAGGAATAAATATAAAAATGTAGAGAGAAAAAGTGATATGGAATTTTGAAAAAAAAAAAAAAGCTGACCTGAATCTAATGAGATGTGCTCAAAGAAGGTAAAAGACAAAGCTTAAAATAATCATAAACTTTAAGCAACAAATAACTTTCTTGGATTGAAGACCTACATCTTCTAATTCAACAAGCCCAGGTAAAAGTGAATAAAAATTGACTTACACAAAACATGTAAGAACAATATACAAATGGGAAGAAAAACAAAACAAAAGAAAAGTCCCAAATGTATCTATCATGGAGGAAAACAAAACATCAAGCTGGCCTCATTCAACATTTCCATATGCCAGAGAACAAAGGAGTACTTATTACAGAGATTTGGAAGCAGAGAAAAGAATGCAAAGATTTTTATACAGAGCAAGCAGTCTCTCATATGTGATCACAACCACAGGACCTTTTGACATATGCAATTATGAAATAGGCCTAATGCATGTTTCACATTACCCTTGTTAGAATATATCAAGCCATGAATGGGACACTGGACTACTACCAAGTTCTGCATAAATGCAGGTTCCCACTACCTGACTGTCAATCATAGATTTTACTAAGGTCCAAGAGGAAGCAGGCACATGACAGATCTGGTATGCAATTGACTTTCCTAATTCTTGTTGAACCTGGTGTGGGGATGTCTGGTTACAACCAGTGGCCTCTCACACTGAGTATGAGGGCTTGTGATCTTGATCTGGAGCCTCAGTTTCCTCGTCTGTAAAATGAGTCACTGGGGCTAAATTATTCTTCTGGCTCTACTGTATTGTGCCATTGGGAATCCTAAGGATCTATAAGCAGGCCATTCTATGAATAGAGATTGTACTTTGATTTTTTTTTTTTCTTTGTACCAGGGATTGAACCCAGGGGCTCTTAGCCATTGAACCCACCTGCAGCCCTTTTTGTGTTTTATTTTGAGACAGGGTCTCCCTAAATTACTTAGGGCTTTGTTAAGTTGCTGAGACTGGCTTTGAACTTATGATCTTCCTGCCCCAGTCTCCCGAGTAGCTGGGATTACAGGGTTGCACCACTGCATCTGGCTGTACTTTGATTTTTAAAAATTTTCTGTTCTATTACTTTAGAGATATAAAATTTACTTTAGGCAGACATACTGGGTTGATGAATGTGGATTTCAAATCAATAGCATTAGACTCTTGCTTCACTGGTCAAAAAGACCCGGAAGTGGATAGACATAAAAATGCAAAAGGAGAAAACCTATTAAATAAACAAGTTATGGGTGTGTATATAATGGTTTATCAATTATATTTAAGGCCAGATAAAAATTTGAAATACTTCATTCCACAATAACATCTCATCAACATTGTGAAAATTCTTAGATAATACGGCATGAATTCTCTATTGGAAACACCTCCCTCCAACACAATAGAGACCGAATGACAAAGGCATTTCTGAGGACTGCTGAACTTTGTGTTTACAGTTGTAAAAGTTTAGAGTTGAAATGTTTTTTTCTAAAACCTTTACCTTTTCAAATTTAACTGAAAATAATCTCTCTCTCTCTCTCTCTCTCTCTCTCTCTCTCGGCACTGGGAATTGAACTCAGGGATATGTTGACACAGACTCACATCCCCAGATCTTTTTTTTTTTTTAAGACAGGGCCTCACTAAGATGCTGAGGCTGGCCTTGCATTTGCAGTCCTCCTGCCTCAGCTTCCTGAGTTGCTGGGAATGTAGGCATGCATCATGATCAGGCTGTAAGGCCTCGTTTTTATTTAGCATCAACTGGTCTATTAGTTTTCTACTTAGTTGCCTTTCTTTAAAAAAAAAAAAACAATGCTTTATTATAGTAACCTGCCCTTCTGAGACACATGCGCACCTCACCTCCTGCTTGAGCTTTGGCCCGAAGGTTCTGCAGCTTAGAGCTGAGAATTGTTTCTTCTCTTTTGTGTATAATTGTTTTAAAAATTCTACCTTGTATTCCCTAGACATCTGGGTTTTCTTAAACTTATACCACTTTTTTTCATTATATGGCAGAGATGAGTCCATTCAACATACTACTCTATATAATAATTGACCAAGAGAAATGTACACATTTCCATTTTATTCCAGTTCAAATAAGTGATCTTCCAAAAAAATTTTCTAATTCAGATTTGGTAAACTAACCAAGACATTTTTAGGAGAAATGCTGTCCATATAACCATGGAGTCTGACTGCATCCCACACAAAAATATTTTCGGGCCACTTAAATAGATATAAACATTTAGGTATGTGGAAGAAAGAGGTAAATGTCTTAACTTTTTAATTTATCCAGTTACATTTATGCATTTAAGATCTGTTGTTAGATTGTGTGTGTATATGTCTGTGTGTATGTGTGGACTCTTTGCCCTTTGCCACTCCACTTTCCATAAAAACCATTCAGCATCCCCATGAAAAATGCCAGGCCCTGGATCAGTATCTCCATTTTTAGCAAGATCCCTAGAGGATGAGTATGCACAGTCAAGTTTGAGAATTGCAGGGCACACCATCTTCATTTCTAAGTGGAGTTTTAAAAATAGAGAATTTTCATAATATAAGTATGATGCTGACATTAAAAGTTTAATCACAGGTTAGGAATTCTTTTATTTGAATGTTAAAAAACATTTTCCACTTCTGCCCCGTACAATGTTACCACTGAGTATAGTACTTTTTTTAAAACAAAGTTAGATTTATTTGAATAACATCTAGCCCTATAAAACTGGGAGATTATGCCCAAGAAAAATGACTAAATCTGCTTAAAAATTATCTTCTTTTAGTGTTTGAAACCATTAATCAGATGATCTCTATGAGAATCCAAAACTGGGATTATTTGAGGAGGTTTCAAAGTGACACATTTTCTCCAAAGAGTGCCCAGGTGTTTAAAAAAAAAAGTCAAGGGAACAGTCAGTGACTGAGTGGTATAAAAATTTGTAAAAATTTGAAATCAAGGGAGGGATAAATTTGGGGATGGGAAAATCCTGACCTTATGTTTGGAGACACATGGCTGTCATTGAATATGTCAATGTAAATGCTAGCCAACACTTCATTTTTCACTCTCTAGGGGTATGTTCAAAAGTGGTAGGTTCTGAAGGGAATGAAAAAAATTATTTGTTTCTCAGCAGCATAGCTGCAGACACATATCCCACGTATGCGTAAATACACCTATGCAAAATAGATGTCTGGTCACCTATCATATGCCCTTATGTGCGTGCGCGCACACACACACACACACACACACATTCACACACATTATGACAGGGAACTAATGTGAAGTCCAGACCCTTAAAAACTGAGCTTGCCATTAATTTCAGCTACACAGAAGTTTCAGGCAAATTCTGCTTCTCCTGAATTTAGATGGCTTCCCCCCTTGTAATTCATGAGAACTGATCAAGCCTCCAGGTGTGACTCCCGCATCCCCTTTGTTTGTGTTGCTTCCCTCAATCTTGCTGGCTAAATAATGTAGCAAGCCTAATAAATTCAAATGAAACTTTTGATTGGTTTGGCAGCAGTTTAAGAATCTACGATAATTTACCTATCTCAGAGACTTCTTGTGAGTCCATAATGTTTAGACTCGAAATAATAAAATGCACTCAATTGATTAAGCTGTTTGTAGATGTCTAAGAATTAACATACTATACAATTGCAAAATTTTTTTATAATTATCAAGAGGGGCTGATAAAAGGGTTCAGTGCTATTGACTGAACCTTCACCGATAACCTTGGCGAGGGGAGAATCTCAATGAAAAGGTGAATTCTCGGGGCTGGGGATATAGCTCAGTTGCAATGGATATTCACATACAAAAAGGTAAAAGATTTTTGTGTGTGTTTGTGTTGTCTTTTGTGTGTCCAAAATTCATGGACATGATATTAAATTGACATAAAGAGTGCTGAAAAAAAAAAAAATTAAAATTGAAATTAGAAAATGGATCCAACTTTAATTCATGTGATTTAAAAATGTTCAATTTAAATTAGGTAAACAAATAAAGGTAACATGTTTTTAAATTTCTTAACTCACAAGTGTCTACGTGGTCAAACTAATAAAAATGTTAATTGATATTAATTATTTCTAGGACTTTTCTTCAACAAGAAAGAGATGGCAAATACTGTTCAATACACTTGTCTGATAGCTTGGTTTTTACAGTAAAATAAATAAATTAGATGTGACATATATATATGGGATTACTCAAATGTGTTAAAGACATCTGGTTAATTTACAAAATTAAAATGCTGTTAAATAACATAGAGTACTCTTAATGTTTAAATTCCGTAGGGTGACATACTTAAAATATTATCAATGTTTTTTTAAATAGATTGATAAATAAAAGATTTAAGATGTCTTTGTGTCCATCACTACAAACAAGGGGTAGAGCACTTGTCTCCAGAGCACAAGGCACTGGGTTCTATCTCCAGCACAGCAAAAAAATTAAAAAAAAGAAAGAAAGGTGAATTTTCTGTGGGCTGAATACAGAGTGAGCCCACTTGCGCCCTCTGTGGGCTGAATACAGAGTGAGCAGACTTGCGCCTGGTGGCTCTAGCTGGTGCTTGCAGCCAGGATTCTCCAAAGCTCTGCTCAGCAGAAGGCAGTGCATAGGAGGCCCACTGCTGAGGCACCCTTCTGAGCCACTCTGAAGAGGAACTTTGTCCTGTGCTCCTGCTAAGAGAAGAGATCAGAAACTCTGATTCATTGTACACAAATGGAGTACAGCTGTTGTTTCTCCGGTTGTACACAAAGTAGAGTCACACCATCTGTGCATTCATACATGTACACAGGGCAATGATGTCTGCTTCATTCTGTTATTATTATTACCCCCCCACCCTGACCCCACCCCTCCCTTCCTTCTATGCAATCTATCCTTCCTTCATTCTTGCCTCCCTTCCCACCCCACATTATGCATCATCATTCACTTATCAGAGAGATCTTCGGCTTTTGGATTTTGGGGATTGGCTAATCTCACTTCGACTGACAGTCTCCGATGTCATCCATTTACCTGCCACTGCCATAATTTTATTCTTCTTTATGACTAATATTCCATTGTGTATATATACCACAGTTTCTTTATCCATTCATCTATTGAAGGGCATCTAGGTTGGTTCCACAGTCTAGCTATTGTGAATTGAGCAGCTATGAACATTGATGTGGTTGCATCACTGTAGTAATCTGATTTTAAGTCCTTTGGGTATAGGCCAAGGAGTGGGATAGCTGGGTCAAATGGTGGATCCATTCCAAGATTTCTAAGGAATCTCCACACTGCTTTCCAGAGTGGCTGCACCAACTTGCACTCCCACCAGCAATGTATGAGTGTACCCTTTTCCCCACATCCTTGCCAACACCTGTTGTTTCCTGTATTCTTAATAAAAGACATTCTAATTGGGGTAAGATGAAATCTTAAGGTGGTTTTGATTTGTATTTCTCTTATAACTAGAGATATTGAACATTTTTTCATAAACCTGTTGATTGCTTGTAGATCTTCTGTAAAGGGTCTGTTCATTTCCTTGGCCCATTAGCACCATGTCTCACACTACCCTTGATCTCCAACTAGGATTAGAACTCCTCAATAATTCTGGGATGGGACCCAGAGATCCATACAATTTTTAAAGTTCCTTTAAAAGTTACTTCTTGATATGGCATACAATCAAGTGCCCCATCAGGACCATTAACTCATGTTTCCTACAAGGCAGGTTTCATTGATCAGCTGATAAAAATTTTAAAATCAGCTGTTTGTGGAAGAATTTCAGGATGCTTTAAGTTAAGTAAAATAAAGATAATGAATGACATAAGTTTTAAGTGTCTGACTATTCAGATATTGCATACTAAATCTTCACTTTCCGATGTATCAGAGTCATGCCAAATTTATTGTAGTGAAATATGCTAGCTGGAATTGGGGATTATGTGACCTGCATTTATTTCTGACTACATGTTTGGTAGGCAGAAGAGACAGAACACATGTGTTCATCCATTCTGAACTCATTAACAAAGCAGAAACACTAGTAAAATATGTCTTTTGCTGGTTTCTGGAATGGAAGAGGGAACAATTAAGCTGTAAGACCTCCATGGTGGGTATTATGACCTAATCATGACATGCCCTGGCAGTTTTGACTGAGTGCCATTAACTGCCAAGACAGATCATTGTTCGTCTGTAGCGTGCACCCCGGAATGTCTTATGGGAAGGAAATAAATGTTAATTTCTAAAGAAACTCATTCAGCAAAAGAAGACACTGTTGCTCTAAGAAAGGGGAAATGTCAAAATCTCCATGTTGAGTTCAGTCTTGGGAGGCAGACTGGATTGAGCTGTTTAAGGATTTTTAGAGGAAAAACAAAACAAAACAAAACATTACAATAGAACCTGAAAGAAACAGGGCCAGAGTCAGAGATATGGATTTGCCTTCAGCTCTGCTGATATTCAGCATTTGCTCATGTTTCTGTTTTTCTGACACTCATATTCTCACTTTCCTCTCCTTACAAGTGAGTTTGATGATGCAGCTAGTTTACTTTATAGTGTAAAGATGTGGAATTGAGTTCTTTGTTCCAGTTGACCTTTGCGGTCGGCATTCGCTACCGTGGCCTGGTTTGTTCTAGCCTTTCTGTTGATATTGACCTTCCCTCCTTGGCCTCCTACAACAAGCAGTCCACAATCATGCAGACATTTCATGGGAAGGAGCATGATATGGAATTTCCCTTCAAGCCAACATGTTACTTGAGACCAAGGATACTACCTTCATGGTAGTTTGGTTAAAACAAGATCTCTATTTCAACTCTGAGGCTTAGTTTTTGTTTTGTCTATTTATCAGAAATTTTGTTTAAATTTATAAAAGCATTATCTCATTTTGATATTATTGAGCATATAAGGATTTTGATGAACATTTTATCCAACAGGGGTAGAAGTCACAGAGAAATATTCCTATACCTTGTGAAGTCTCCCCAGTCCCTTGCTTGTGTGGGCTGTGCACATAGAAGAAAGAAAAAATGGCAGTGTTTATTTTGATCTATACAGTACTGGTAAGATCGCTAGTAGCAACTAAGTTAGCAGCATTAACATTTATGAAGGTAGATAATATCTAGTTTATGTGCACATTATGTCAGCACAATAAATAAAAGATTATTGTATATCTGAATCCCCAATAAGTATATGCACAGAAACAAAGCTGTAGGGTTGTCCACTGTTTGCATTTGGGGCTTATGTGTAATGCAGAAAACAGATGCTCCATTAATAGATGAGAACCTTTTTTGGCAGAGAATTTAGGTTTGCCAACTTGGCAAACCTAAATTCCATTAGGAATTTTGTAAATTCTCTAACTAGACAGACATTGCGAGGAAATGTAAATGGATCGATGCCAATTTATCACACTACCAAACATGCAGCAATATAAAGCATTTTTTTTAAAAAAAATCCCAAACCTAGCTCACGAGCAGCACTTTTCTGAAGTTTTTTCTTGCATCTCCCCACACATGCCCTGTTCAGAGAGCAGGCAGGTAAAAGGTGGGCCAACTGATTCAGCAAGCATAACCCTGAGTGGAAGAGAATGTTAAAGGAGGAGGAAATGGCTAAGGACTGTAAGCCCAGTTGGGGAGAGCTGGAGTAGAAGTCAGATGCAAGATATCTGGGAAGAAGCACATGACTTTCTCAGAGAGAAAAGAAGCTGTTTTTGTGTGTTTGCTGTTTAGGTGGATTTCTCCATTGGTCAACCAATATAAACTAAGATGTAAAAGGACTCTAATTATATTTTGTTAAAGCAGAGGTTTATTGAGGAACAAAGAGAAGGATGTGGGACAAATTAATGTTTTTTAAAATTCTGCATAAAAGCATAAGTGAGTCAATGTGATTTAGGGAAATCTAAATGTAAAATAGTATGATTCTGGCTTTCTAGAACTTTGCAAGGTACTGGAGATGAGCTAGTATCATAAAAGTAGCTTCAAAAAGCATACTTGTTGGGTAAGTGCCATGAAGGTTGGGACAGCAGGAATTAAGCTGAGGCTTTGCTGCTCCCTGGAGAGCAGGACAGGGTGGAGCCATGGAATGGAGCCAGGATGAAGACGCCTTCAAGGGAGAGCCAGTTGTTTCTCAGCATGGAGTTGCTAAAATGCTGTTATCTTGGTAAGTTGGACAAAATGAGACTTGATAATGGACTTCACGATGAAGGAAGTAGCAGGGAAGTTTCTTCAGAGGAGCTGAACATATCCAACAGAGATATTCAAGGTACAGTGACAGAGGGCCTTGTGGTTGGTCAGGTCCTATGTCAGAACTCCAGAGCAGGCAGTCAGCACCAGGCAAGCTTGCTGGAAAGGGACACTGACAGGATGAGAAGAGCCTCTCTAGACTGGGGAGGTGTGATGGTTAATTTTATGTCATCTGGACTGAGCTAAAGGATGCTCAGACCACTGATAAAATGTTTTCTTGGGTGAGTCTGTGAGGAGGTTTCCAGGAGAGATGAGCAGTTGGTTCAGTACTCTGTGTTAATAAAAGTCACCTTCACTAATGTGTGCAGGAATCATCTACTCCATCAAAGGCCCTCCTGAATGGAAGAAAAACATATTGATGAGGTGAAATTTTTTTCTGTCTTGAGCTGAGACATCTATCTTCTCCTGTCCTCAGATGTCAGAACTTCTAGTTCTTGGGCCTTTGGACTCTAGGACTTAAAGTGCCTCTCCACTCTTCCCCTCCCCAGTTCTCAAGCTTTTCTCCTTGGACTGGGAGTTCCACCATCTTTTCCCCTGGTTCCCAAACCTTCAAATCCAGATTGAAGGCTCATTCTCCGGCTCACAGACAAATGTTGTGGGACTTCTTGGTTTTCATACTTGCATGAGCCAATTCCCATAATAAATATCTTCTTACGTATCTCTATATACCCTATTGGTCCTGCTTTTCTGGAGAACCCTGACTAATACAGGTGGGTTATTTTACTGAAAATACTTCAAAGATGGAAACACAAAACAGAAATTCATTTATTAAATCTATTATAGACATTGACAAAGATGGATTTTTTTTTTTTTTGAACCAGGGATTGAACTCAGGGACACTCAGCCACTGAGACACATCCCCAGCCGTATTTTGTATTTTATTTAGAGACAGGGTCTCACTGAGTTGCTTAGGGCCTTGCTAAGTTGCTGAGGCTGGCTTTGAACTCGCGATCCTCCTGACTCATCCTCCCAAGTCGCTGGGATTACAGGTGTGTGCCACCACACCCGGCATACAAAGATGAGTTTTTAAAAATCTAATCATGATTTTGATTTTGCCGTGACACCCAAGGAAGAGGAAGGTCAGGAATCAGTGAAGTGGGCCTCAAGGATTGGTTGAAAGTGTTGAACATTCTTTCTTGGTAATTGAAATATACCTAAAACTTAATGATTTGTTTTTCTAGGACATATAAAAATATCTGTATCAAAATATCCCTTTATCAAAATAATCACATTAAAATACCCAACATGAAACCATTGCAGAGGCTCTGTTATTATAACTGACATATAGGTTTATGGTTTGTAGAGAATTGATCCAGGAAAATGAAGAAATATTCCACACTGGTTAGCATGCAATAATCATCCTTTATTATTCACCCCCCAACTTATGATTTTAGTCTTTTATACCCCTACAGACAAAGAAGGCAAAAAGCCAACAGCAATGAATTCCCAGGCAGAAAAAGGCAAATTGCCAACAGCAATGGCTAGGGCAGAAGCGCAACAGCCAGACAACTACTCTTTGAACTACACCTTTATCTAACAAGGCTCAAACAAATCAAAACCTATCCTTTATCAGGGTCAAAGAAACATTCTTGTTTGCAAGCAATGCTCCTTCTCTATCTATATTTAACCTCATGGTAGAAAATCCCTTTGCAGGCAATTCCCACCATGGACTACAAATGTCTTGTTTGCAAGAACATTTGTAGACAAAACTAAATAATTTGCTCTTGGTAGAAAATCCCGTTTGCAGGCAATTCCCACCAAGGACTACAATTTATCTTGTATTCAAGACTGTCTGTAGTCTAAACTCCTGATTTCTCTCTTGGCAGAAAATCCTGTTTGCAGGCAGATCCCACCAATGACCACAAGGTGTCTTGTTTGAGAGCATACCTGTAGTTTATTAGTTCTGATTCTCTACGATGGTTAAAATAGCAGCAATGCTGACTTAATTCCAAATCTCAAAGTGTTAGCTGTATTAATTTAAATCCCTCCTGCCTGGGTAAAAATATATATAGATCGTACTTAAAGAAGCAAAGATGAGGCTCCAGGTAGGATCCAAACCAAAGGCTTTGGTCCTGAGCCATCAGTAGCTATGGTTGCAGGTAAATAGCTCAGCTTCAGGCAGAACATAGAAAAGAAGCATTGAAGACGGCCATTGATTCAAGATAAATGACGTTTATTCCCAAATGAAAACTTTAACAACAGTAAAGAAAGAAAATAGAAATAAATGAAAACTTGAATTTATATATTTGCATCTCTATAAGTACATCTTTTAGGTTTTAAGGCAATTTAAGAAAACACCAATATAGTAAAAGATTATAATACTTTGTCTGCTAAAACAATATTAAACCAAAATAAAAAAATATTTATCCTTTCAATTTATGGGCTCTCTTTCAGAAATGCAGCTGGAGATGCCTCTACTTTGGAAGACTTGGGCTTAAGTGTGCTTCCGATTGCCTGTTTGAATATGATTCCCAACAATTTTCATTCACTTCTTTCTTGGACTAAGCACTGCTAGTCCTCCAATGTTTTGACCTACATGTTAGTTTCACCTGAGCTAAACATTGCACGTTTGCAATGTTTAATCTAATTCCTGAATGCTAAAAGTGGATCTCTCAGACCTACTGAATCAGAATCTTTGAGGAAGTGGCTCAATGTTTGACAAGAAGTGTGCAAGAAACAATTAGCCTGGCCTTCATTCTAGTTTTAGAGGAAAGGAGATGAGGCCAAGAGATTAACTAGTTACACTGAGGTTTCTTGATTTCAAGTCCTGTTTCCACTCATCAACACACGCCCTTAAAATCTGTCTCTGGAACTTGAAGAAAAACAAAGCACACGTGGGAAGTATTTTCTTTTCTTTTTTCTTTAATAATAACAAACACCATTTCACAGTTACTCATAAAATGTTAATTACTCTTCAAACTATTAGCTTGAAACATTAGGCATTAAAACAATAAAAAGCTATTTCCCTTTGAACACACCTTCAATTTTTTATTTCTTATAAATATTCAATTGAATATTTCCATTTGTGGTATATGTTTGCTAATTTACTGGAAATTGGTTCTATTCCCCGGAAATGTCACTTGGGTGGCCCTGCTGGGGTAAAATGGAAAGTCTTAATACTGATTTTTGAACCCTTAGTTCTGCATAGGATGCACCAGCTGTTTGCTTTCTCTAGGACATTTGAGAATAGTGCAGTTTCAGAAGATTTCAGAAAAGACCACTCTTAGAAAATAGAAGCTATCCTTGAGGTAGGGTTCCCAGTTTTAGTGTGACAAAGAATTTAATTTTGATGAGATCCTCTACAATTCATATTTTATTGGAGTCATCTTTTATCAAATTAAGCCATAGCATGTCAATAGAATAAAAGCCCAACATAAGCTTGTACTTCTCCAGTCGAGAGAGTATTTGTGAGACATTTTGTTGAAGATCTGCACCTACTTATCCACTTCCACTTACTCTCTGTGAACCCTCAAATAGGAATTAGAAAAGCACTAGTGTTATTACTGATGGTGAACAACAGTCTCATCTTCATAGGCAAATGACCGGTCGCTTGCTGATGAGAATACAGCAAAGGTACCTCATACCCTCCAACAGAGAGGTGGAAGAGCTCATAAAAATTTAGAAATAGAATCTCAGGGGGTCTTCCATGAATCTGAAAAGAACAGACACTTTCTCTACTAGCAGATAAACATGCCAGAAAAGTATCTTAGAGTTCTTTTAAATCACACTTACTGGAGGGGCAAAATTCCATTTATGAATCATTGGATTGCCTCATAATCTATTTAAGAAATTACTAGAGGATTTTTGGGTGCAAATCAACATTGTGCTACAGCCAAAGGAAATCTGTCAAAGATGAATCCATGCCTATTTGTCTTTGCTTTGCTATACATTCAGCACTCCTGGAATTTCAGTGGGCCCCAGTCTTGTTGTCATTAAGGGCTCAAGAGTATCTGCTAGCCCCAGTGTAGTCACCCCGGAGTCACAACCAGATTGAGGTAAGTGGAGTCACAGAGCAACTGGGATGGGTACCAGCCATCTGCTAAGTGGCCATGCCATCTGATTTCTCTCATCTCCTGTCAGGGCTGCAGAATTTCAGGGAAATTCAGCAGCTACAAGGAGCTCCAATATGTCTAGGAGCTAATGTGGGGTGAGCTTTGCCATCATGCACAGGCTGGACTGCTGGGAAGCTTTGACTTGGCCTTTGGGGGAGAGAACAATGGCATTAATTTGTGCTTTGAAAAACTCTATAGGAGTTTCCAAAATGGCAACCCAACTCTCTCCCTGCCCAACTCCCAGACACTCATTTATCCATTAGAAAGACCTTGGTACCCATGTAAAATTTGTTATTTAAAATTATCTTAATGAGTGAATATATAATCTATTATTTTTTCTTTCTTGCTGTTTAGAACACATATTAGGAATCTTTTTATTACCCAGTTTAAAAAAAAAGAATATATTTCCTCACAAACCTGTCCATTCATACCACTTAATGCTTTTCATATGAGGACATGAGACCTTGGTTCTCAATGCTCACTACAGCCTAGAGGCACCCAGGGATCAAAACCCACCTGGAGGGTTTTGATCCCAGGGAACAGGATGTTTTTCAGAAGCATCCTGGAAGATTCCACCGGGGAGCCAGACTTGATATCCTCAGCCAAATAGGTTTGGCTCTCTATTTTAAAGTATTTTCTTTAACATAAGACCATTTCTATTTATTGTGGCATAGCATGTAGTACTCAAATTTTCTCTGCAATTTGTAAATTCAGGACACTAGACTGTGGAGGGTGGATGGTGAGGAACGTGTGTCCTTATTCTGCTCAGATGATTCATTGCTGTTATTTACTCCCTGTGTGATCTATGGTCATAATCAGATATTTCTGCCTTCACAGTGCATCCTGTGCCCTGTTGCTGTCGTAACAGTTAATTGCCACTTAATTTTAAGGAACAGCACCATGACATAAAAGATAAGGTTCCACTGTAGGTGTGCAAATGACTGGCATCTGGCGAATAAGGAGTTCCCTGTCTCCTTCCACCTGTTTCAAGCTGCACATGCCAGTTCTTTTTCCCCAACAATTTTCTTTTTATTAAGGAAATAAGATTGCTTTCTGTGAGACAAACACAGATTGGATAAAGTCCCAGATATTCATCTTCAAGAGCAGAATGAATGACTTGACAATAACTTAATTCAAATGCTGTCTAAGGGTGTGTAGTTTCCTCTGCCCAGCACATCCCAACTGCAGAAAGAGGTGCCAGGAGTCCATGGTACGTTCAATCATTTTGGAGCCAATTATAAGTTTAATCATTTTTAATAATTGTTGTTTGTTCATCATCCTATAAAGTAAAATTCAGTATTTCTCTGAAAACTGGTCTTGCTGAGTGACAATTTTGCCAGCCTCAGCTCTAGGTGCCAAGTGCCTGGCACTTAGAAATGGTGAGGAGGAATGTGAACCTGATTCCAATATAAAATCAAGCTGAAATGAGAGCTGGTGGCAGAGGGACCAGATGCACTCTGCAGGTCAGGGAAGCCTTGTCTGTGGAAGCAACCGTGAGGGCTGGATTATTGCTGCAGGACGATGGTTGGTGTTTGTGACAACCTCCACAGCCCTCCCAGATGGTGGCACCACAGGCACATCCCCTATCTGCACAGCGCCACACATTTTACCTGCCCTGTTTAATGTATTTCTCCAAAATGACCTGCCTAGGTACATGTCATTAGCAACCCTTAACAAATGGGGGCACTGAGGTTCAGAAAAGAAAGTTCACTCGGATTGCACCCTGGGTCAGCTGCCCGGACAAGATTTACGCCCCGCTGCTGTGAGCAGGAGCCCGCTCTTCATCACAGCCCGGGCGCCCCGGACATTTGTCTTGCACACTCCAGGATTTTGTTGCAGATTTCTTTGGGGGATAAACATGTGATGAATTACAATATTTGAGATCTGCTGAAACATTCCTTACATGGATTTAACCAAGGCTCCCAGGAGGCATTTTCCATCTTGTTTGGAAACAGGCACTGTGACACTGAACCAAGACGGTTGTCATCCCTACATGTCACACTCCATCGTGCGCGGGGCTCTTGGGTTTCCCAACTAGACCCGGGAGATGAGGGTCTAATGAATTCTCTTAAGAGGGCGTTGGAACTTTGTCCTTCGGAGCTTGTGCATGTCACACAATTCGGCATTCTTAACTGGAATGAAAACCAAAGTAAACGCCATTTGCAACTCCGGGGGCTATGCCACGGTCTCGCTGGGGCAGATTTGGATGGCTACCCTGGCCGTTTTACTAGCCTTTTCTCCTTCGTTACTGCTGCATTTCTCAGACATGGTCTTCAGAAGCACTCTGCGTGTTGTTCCATCATTCACTGAGCCTCCATTTCTGCTTAGTGGGCGTCTCTCTGTGTGACTGCCTTTCCCTCTTCCTGTCTTTCTGCAGATCTTTGCTAAGCCCTTCATACGTTTTTATTTTTACTCTCATTTTATTCCTGTATTCTTTCTATACCTTGACATTTCCTTTTTATTATTCTTTGGACGTTTGAAATATGTTCTGCTTTACATCCTTTTAAAAATTTGACCCTCATACTTGAAACTATGTTTTCTCCCTATGCATCATTTGTAATTCCCCTTTCAAGGTCAATTTCATGCTCAGAACAGGGTAGTTACTTGGAAGCTCCACTAGGGCAGGGACACTTCACACTTAGTGCTGAGCTTAAGTGCATGAAGAGAGCCTGACCACATGCATGACTCAGAAACTACGAGAGGAGGAATGTTCTGGAATCATACAGAAGACTTAAATCTAAAGCAATGCAGCTCCATGGTAACTCATATAACATAGTGCTTTAGGAAAATATGGCAGAGGAATTCTGAAATTGCTCCTGAACAATCAGAATACCGCTGGAAGAAATGTTTAGTCTTTAACCCAAGTACTTTTAAAAGAATGTCATTTGGTTTAGATTTGTATGTTTGGGCTAAATAGCTTTTGAGTAACAAACTGTCTGAAGCAACCTGTTTAAAGACATTTATCCAACTTCAGTAAGTTGGGCGAGAAAAAGACTCTCTCTCAAATTGTTTTTAAGTCTGAATTGCTTCAAATATATAACAAAGAACAGAAAATAATACATCAGACATTCATGCATCTACCATACCTGCTTTAACAAGGAGGAGGGAAACAAAATGAGCCACCTACATGTTAGTCCCACAATTGGAACAGCTTCAAAGGACCTATGCCTCTCATGTGGCAGAGCAGCACTGATGAACAGGAACAGTGAAGCTGAAAGCAGCTTCCCAGGTCACAAAGAGCCCCATTCCTAGGATTTTGCAATTTTCGGGCTCAGCACTGCCATTGCTGAGACTCTGTTGTATTAGAAATGTCCTCTGCACTAGGCTTTAGGCTTTCAGGTAGCATGAATACTAACCTAGTTGGCAGACCCCAGACTCAAGTAAGGAGATGTCCTCAGGCCAAGGCTAATTTAATGTAACATGACAAATTTTAAGAAATGAGTAGCGCATCTGATTTACACAAATTATTTTAGAAAAAATGTCTTTGGAGACCGTAAATAATATCATTTTAACATATTTTTGATTCAAATCTAAATTAACTTAGCAGTAAATAATAACTATATACAGTGGTTTGTAAATAACAAAATGAATATATCATATAATAAAAGTATTGTGAGAAGTGTGAATAAGAAACTTCCCAATGATAAATAGTTCTTGGACCTGTATTTCAGGAAAACCTGCAGTGTAAATCATATAACATAGAAAATCAAGTTGAGTACTGGGTTTATATCTCAGAAGTGGAGCACTTTTCTTGTGTGCTCAAGGGGCTAGGTTCAATCTCCAGCCCTGTCAAGGGAGGGGGAAAATGGATTTAAGTTAAATATTCGGAAAACTCAATATGTATATGAAACATACTTCAGACTACAAGATATTTTAGTGAAACTATCATTGAAAGTTTTCATTTTGCTAAGGACAGTGGCACATGCCTGTAATTCCAGTGACTTGGAAGGCAGAGATAGGAGGTTCACAAGTATGAGATCACCTTCAGCAACTTAGTGAGGCTCTAAGCAATTTAGTGAGACCCTATCTCAAAATAAAAAAAGAAAAAGTGCTGGAGATATGTTTCTGTGTTGAAGCACCCTTGGGGTAAGTCATCATTACCCCCCTCCCCAAACAAAGTCCTCATTTCAGTTGGGTGAAGTTATAATTCTGCAATCCCAGCTACTTTGGAGGCTGAGGAAAGAGGATGGGAAGTTCAGGACCAGGTTAGGCAACTTAATGAGATCCTGTAGCAAAATAAAAAATAATAAAGTCTGGGATGTAGCTTAGTGGTAGGGTGCCCCTGGGTTCAATCCCTAATATGAATAAAATTCACACGAGACATTGTTATATGCCACATAAAATTAAAATAGCTCAAAATGTAAGTCAAGCAGAGAATTATGAACACCATATCACAGAAACAATTCCTCAAGTATTTGATCTCTTAGATCATCTTGCATCTCTGAACTTCAATGATATTGTCAGTGTACTTACATTTATTACATAAGAGATCAATGCTATGAGGATCCTAATATTTACTGAGCACTTAATTTGATATTTATCTTTAATTAATTTTAATCAAGATCATGGATGCTTTCTAAATTCAGGTCAGTACACTCAAGAAAAAGGTTTGGGATAGACGGTAAACTGGCAGGTTTTTTTTTTACAGTAAAACAACAGCTTACCTTTAAATATTTGTTCAACAAGATACCATTGTCTTCTGAAGCTATGAACATATTGTGAATAGCACTGAAAATCAGATATTTATTTTTCTTTTAGTGAATTAATTGTAATATTGGTTTATATTGCTGATCATTTTGTATATAATCACAACAAAATCCTAGGAATGTCTCTCTTCCAGCACATAGGATTCCTAAACACTGCCGTAAAGAATTATTCTTACATTTGATACATAATTATTCAAAATTAGTTTATGCTTATTCACCAGAACACTGTAGATAGGTAATGTGAATAAATCTTTCTGCTTTAATGGACACCTAATAAATATCTGATTCAGCTATAAGATTGAATATTAAGTACTGATGAAGTCCATTAATGAATTCATATTTGCAAAGAGTTTTAGCTTTCATTAAATATATCAGGTGTTCAGAACCATTAACATCAAGCTGACTTAGAAAAATGGTGGAATAAACTGGGGGAAAAAGTTCTATTGTGGGGTTTCCCTAATCCCTCCACCATGTGCTGTTAGTGAGGATGGCAAAAAGACTCTCACTTATTACCCTGTTGGTAGTCACTAGCTTAGTGAGTACTCCGGATTCAGGAGCAGTACATTTTTGGATTGCCTATTTTCCTTAATAATAATCTAGATCTAATGTTAGGATTAAATATCTTTGTCATATAATAACAATGATTTTTTTTTCCCACCAGTATTGGGAATTCAAACGCCTATCACATGCTAGGCAAGTGCTCTGCCACCAACCTATACCCCTGGCCTCCTTTAAATCTTATTGTGAGACAGGGTTTTCCTATGTTGCACAGTTTGGACTCAAATTTGTGATACTTTTGCCTCAACCTCCCAAGTCACTGAAATTACAGGTGTGTTCCACCATGGCTGGCACAATGAGCCAAATTTATGATGAAAGTCCAGTAAAAGGCTGATAGGTTTCTGACCTTTCTGTACTTTATAAAGTATGGAGAATTGAATGTGATTTATAGTCATCATAAAACTAATAGCAAAATAGCCATAATGCAGATGTAGGGCATCTGTGAAGTAATGTCAGTTGGAGCTTTGTTTTTAACACTGCTACACTGTCATTCAATATACCAACAGTATCATAATTGCCTAAAGGCCTACCTAAAGGTTAGGCACAAAGATTTGAGAAGCAGTCAAACATTTCAAAGCCTTCAAAATATTCCAAGTGGAAAATGGAAAACAATTATTTTGGGTAGGACAATTAAAATCATAAGTCACACTACTATCCAAATGCAAACACTAGTTAGACAAGTGTTTCCTTCTAATAATGTAAGGTAGCAAATTAATTCACTATACCTCTCTACCCTTCAATCCTGCCTTTCCTTTGTCAGATTTCCTTTTCGGTGGGAGCAGCAGTAGCAGTCAGGACCCCCCAGGAACATAGAATCCTGTTATCAAGGTATGATTACTTTCATAATTTGTAAATTTAAGCCCATTTTCTAGAGCAACCAAAAGTTGTATTCCCTTTAATCCTTCAGTGTTATCTGCCCTACAGTAGATTTTAAGAAGTCAATATATATCTCCCTATGACAATGTGGCAGAATACAAACTCAGTTGCATTTAAACTGTGAAACAGTATTCAAACTGAGAGCATTTAGTTTTAAAAGCAAGCTCATACAGGGTTGTTGCTTTTTATGTGATGGGGTATCACCAAGGTTATATAGTTTTTTGAATGACTGCTCAGTGATTAGGCTTTCATGGTGACATAATGAAGTGTGATATGGGGTGTCCTTTCAGGAATTCATCCACTAAGCAGGGAGGAAGAAGAGAGTTGAGACTCCACCAATCAGCATGAAGTAAAGTTTGCTGAACATTAAAACCCAATAAAAAATTCTAGTACACTATGATATGACTTCCAGACTGAAAGATGATAATTTCTTCTTCACATTGATATCATAATTTTTGTGTGTGTGTGGTGCTGGGATGTGAACCCAGGACCTTGTACTTGTAAGGCAAACACTCTACCAACTGAGCTATATCCCCAGCCTAATATCATAATTTTGACCCTGACTGCCAATCAAGTGGTCTGGAAGGTGCCATCAAAGGGAGGAAGTGCATGAAAAGCTCTTCTCCCCATTGATCACATTTTGGATGAAGAAGGTAAAACGAATTCAAAAGGTGTGGAGTACCTGAACAAACTGACGAGTGACAGTGACCATGGGAATGAACTCATGCAGCCAAATGTTCCCATATGAAGAGGAACAGGGTTCACACAGAAAAGAATGAAAGGCCTCCCCACTGGACCTGCTCTAAAAGGATCCCATAGTGCCCTAGCAGCACACCATGCTGTCAGTGCTGCCTGGGAGCCCCTGCCCATTTCACCTGGGACAGAGGAAGATTGGTTGAGGGAGGTTGAGAAGTATGAAAGAAAGGCAGGTGGTGGATGGGCTCAATGAACCTGCACCTCCTTTCCTCCCTCCATGGGGCCTCTTGCACTTCCCACTCAAAGGCCCAATCCTCACCAACAGAGGTGGGAGAGCTTTGGATTCACAAGCAGCTCAAAGGAGATTTTTGGTGGGAGTAGCAGTGGCACCCAGGACCCCACAGGAACATAGAGTCCGGGATACTACTCACAGACACAGTCCAGATCTTCTGCCCTGTGTGTCCTCAGCAGTCAGCAAGGGAGAAAGATCCAGACTCAGTATTGTCTGACTGTGGATTCGGCTCAGGTCAGCAGCATCCTGGGAGTATCAGATTGCTGTCCATGGTGCTGAAGGGACGACTGAACTGGAGAGAATTGTGCAAAAAACAATGACAGCCTGTCAGAGCCAAGAGGGTGACCAGAGATCACTTTCCCCCAGTGACCTAGTGTTAATGAGAAAGAAGAAGCCCAGAGAGGGAAAGGGATTCCCTCAGGAACACAGTGAACTTTAGATTGGGTCTGGAATCAGCCTCCTGCTCCTTGCTGAGACACAGCACATTTCCTGGAAGACTCCCTGGGTGACCTCTGCTGGCCAGAATCACCATAGGTTCTGAAAATCCAGACAGGCATTTCCAGGGGATTTTGGAATTCTAACAGTTCCAGAAAGGCTCCCAAGGTGGAATGCATGGGCCCTCTTTCCTTGCTGATCCCATCTCCAGCCACTTCCTTCCTACTGCCGTGCTACCTCACCAGCCACCTTAGCAAACCTCTGCAAACAGGAGTGAGCACATCAAAGACTAGGCCACCTAGGGCCTTCCGCTGATATTTTCAGGCCTTCCAGAAAATTTTTTTCTACTTAAAATCATCAGAAAAGAACACTACATGATGACAAGTGAAAATAAATGAAATTTCTAATTCAATGCTTTTTAAAAAGTCATGATTGGAGCACATCCACACCTGGTCATTCAGGTGTTGTCAATGACTTTTTTCAATGATGGTGACAGAGTTGAGCAGTTTCAGCAAATGGCATGTGGCCTTCAAAAGCTGGGATATTTATACTTTCTTGGTTTTGACAACAAAGAGTTGATAACCTGTTCAGTGGGAAGGCCATGTTTGCTTCCATGTCAGGAGCTTTGCAAGAGCTGCCCTCTGCCTGGGACGCACTTCCTCTGATGGACACATGACCTGTCCCTTACTTCCAATTGTGACATCATCATAGGGTCTGTCTCTGTCCATTTCCCTGCACTTCTATGTATGCTCTTAGATCATTTACCCCACTTAAGTTTCCTCATGTGGACTCACCCATCTGCTTTTGACTTCCCAATTTTTCAGTAGTCCCCCTACAGTCTCAGTTCCATGAGAGCAGGGACATCATCATTCCTCATGATCCCTTGAGTCAAGAACTAGCGATGGCTTTGCACACAGCAGGTGCTCAGTGAACATTTGTTGACTGAATAACTGATATAACCTGACACAGGAGCATGCCTAGAAGCTAGGAGCAAATGTCAAGTTCAACCTTCACACAGGAAATCTGACTATATTTTGGTAGTGGAATATGTGTATGAAGGGAAGAAGTGCTGCCATGAATTCCTCTATGAACAGAAGACAATGGGGTGTGGGATGACAGCATGACTGTGCATAGCACATAAGACACAGCATCTCCACCCTGGATCCTGCTCACAGGCATGACTGGATCTCCACCAGGAAACAGGGTGAGATGTTCCAAAGGCATCTTCGAGGTAGGGGTCACATGAGGGCCATCTGGCCAATTCGAAGAGACCATCCTCTCAGAACACACTGACTATGGTCTGTGATCAGTCAGGCTGCATAGGTCAGGATTGGAGGTGGAACCATCAGGGTGGGTTGCAGAGAAAGTTGGTGATCATCCTGTCACTATGAAGTCAGAGCCCTCAAAAAAATGACACCCAGTCACAAGTCTGCAAGCAGGTCAGGAGAGGTCACTCCTGCTGATATCATTCAGCAACTAGATGCAACCTTGCCTCAGGCTATCTGCCACTGGACTTCTCACTTTCTTAGATTATTATCCCTGCATTCTTTGCCTGCTCAGCCATAACAATTTGAAGTCATTTCTCTGTCACTGTTCATGCAAAGACTCCTGAGAGTTCCTACCAGCTGGATAAATGGAGAACTCTGGAACATTAATTACAACCAATAAACAGGAATGGTGGCTTCAGCAATTGTCAATAATAAAAAAATCACCAAGAACTAGATGTGACTTTAAAGCAAACCCAGGAGTCAATTACATTATCCACAGCAGTAGTGACTGTAGAAGCATTAATGGTGGGAGCAGAGGTTATCTAATCCAATTAATTCTGAAGGATGATAAATATACAGTCGATTAGGTAAAAAGAAAATGTGCTACAAAGTTAGGAAAGAGTATTCCATTTCAAAAAGTGAATAGAGAATGCAGGAGAAATGCAGCACATTATCTTTCTATGGAAGGAGGTGTAAAACAGAAGAAGCAAGGTAATGGGAGAGAGAGCAATAGAATTTGGTCTTTAGGAAAAGGTGAGACAAAGAGAGACAAGAGGAAAAAACAAAGGATAATAGTACAAAATGAAATAAAAAATATAATCCCCAAATCCCAAACACTTTAAAGAGAATGTTTGGAAATAATTACATTTAAAAATGGAAAAAATGAGAGAAGAAGAAATAAGTGTATGTATATATATCCCTGAACGAATCAGCACAGCCAGGATTCACATGCAAATGTGCATGTTCCCTGCCACTCCACAAATAGTGAGAAAAAAATGAATGAAAAATAAAAAGAAATAAAAATTTAGAAAATCCAACATCTTAATGTGGAATGAAGAAACCGTCTCCACTGAGGTGATCAAAATAGTTGTTGGATGCGGTGGTCACTTTCTATGCCCTAGAGTCTGTCCATTTCTCTTTAAGTACTAACACAACAAGGGGTGGGGTTTTTAACACCATTCTTTGTGTTTCTCTCTGAGTTTCCAGTTGGAACAGCTTGAGATGGAAGCTGTTTGACATAAGACTCAGCTTCTCTTCCCACCAGTATGAGGTGGGATGAGTTATGAAGTGCTGTCAGTGGTGCTTTGTCCATTCACACCAGTTTGGTTCACTGGTACACCGTTGGGGTACCCAGTTTGGGCATTCTCAGGGTACCATTTCTGCAGCATTCTATAAGAGGAATTCCAGCAGATGGGGCTTAGGTGTAATCAGACCTCAGGGGCTTTGTTGTCAGGGTGGTGCCACCTTGGGAAAGATTAGATTGATGAGGACCTAGAGTAGACAGTAGCCTATCTTTGATGTGGGTCTGTTCCTCAGGAGACTCGCTAGAAATCTAATTACAGGACAGAGGGGTCAGTCCTCTACTTACTGCTGCCCAGAAGCATAGCATTTTTGGGCTTAGTCCCTGAGGATATTCATCCTGCCAGCTCAAATCTCATGTCGCCTTCCCAGTGTGGCCATCCTGCTTTCTTGGTTACATTTTCTGTTTGGCTTTGGGACAAATGGCCAGACATGGTTTGTTGGACCTCAGACATAGGACTGCATTAACTAATAAATAACATCCTGAATGAAATATTAAAAAGGACTGACAATAAATGAACGCTAGTGAACATGGGAAGCTACTGAAACTTCTACCTGTGGTAAGAATATTAAGTGTTTAGCACTTTGGCAGTTTCAGAGTTAAACATCCACCTACCACAGGATCCAGACTCTCCAACTACAGGCATCATCCAGTTGAACCCCAGGCACATGTCCACATGCAGAGTCAGCCGCTGTTTTGGTGATAGTTAAAATCTGCACATATACCATGTCCATTGCTAGGTGAATAGACACATAAATCTTGGAATATCTATACAAAGAATTACTACTCAACACATACCTGTAAAATGGAGGAAACTGAAAATATGCTAAAGGAAGCCAGACAGAAACATACATAAGTTAGGAAGGTTTTTAAAAAGGTTCCAGAAATCACACACCATTCTCACTGAAATGAGAGCAAGAATCAATAAATTGGATGGATTCAAACTAAAAAGCTTTTTCTTAGCAAAGGAAAGAATCAATTATGTGAAAAGAGAGCCTACAGAGTGGGAGAAAATATTTTCCACCCACACTTCAGACAGAGAACTAATCTCCAGAATTTATAAAGAACTTAAAAAAACTTTACACCAAAAATACAAAGAACCCAATCAATAAATGGGCTGAGGAACTGGGCAGATATTTCCCAGAAGAAGATGTACAGATGATCAACGAATATATGAAAAAGTGCTCATCATCTCTAGTAATTAGTGAAATGCAAATTAAACCACACTGAGACTTCATCTCACTCCAATTAGAATAGCTGTTATCAAGTACACAAGCAAAAATAAGTGTTGGTGTGGATGTGGGGAAAAAGGTACACTCATATATTGCTGGTGGAATTGCAAATTGGAGCAGCCACTCTGGAAAGCAATATGATGGAGATTCCTCAAACAACCTGGAATGGATCCACCATTTGACCCCGCTATCCCATTCCTTGGTTTATACCCAAAGGACTTAAATTCAGCATACTACAGTGATGCAGTCACATCATTGTTCATAGCTGCTAAATTAACAATAGCTGGATTGTGTAGCCAACCTTGATGTACTTCAATTGATGAATGGATAAAGAAACTGTGGTCTATATACACAATGGAATATTACTCAGTCACAAAGAAGAATAAAATTATGACATTTGCTGGTAAGTGGATGGAGAATATCACGCTAAGTGAAGTAAGTCAAGCCCAAAAACCAAAGGCTGAATGTTTTCTCTGAAAAGTGGATGATGATACATAATGGGGTGTTGGGGTGGGGGTGTTGAGGGGGAGCAAGAGAAGAATGGAGGAACTATGGATGGTGTAGAGGAAAATGGGGGGGGTAGTGGGGGACGGAGAGATAATAAACTGAGACAGACAGTATTACCCTATGTATATTTATGATTACAGGAATGGTGTGTAAACTACATTGTGGACAACCACAGAAATGAAAAGTTGTACCCCATTTGTGTATAATGAATCAAAATGCAGTCTGTAAAAATAAAAATTAAAAATAAAAGAAAGCAGGTCAGTGGTTCCCTGGGAACAAGGAGGCAATGAAAGGGGGAGGAGGAAACTTCTAGGGGTGGTGTGAATTTTCATCACCTTAGTTATGCTGACAGCTCCTCAGGGTGCAGCTAAAATGTGTGCAATTGATTGCCAAACAGTCATACCTCCTAGAGCTTGAGGGAACCATGACAAATCACAGGTGCAAGTTGAAAGAAAATGTCAAAAGACTAAGGAACTATAAATTGCTCCAAGCAGGAAGAAACCTAGTAAAAACAGAAACAAACATTTGTAAATAACAAGATACTGAGACTCAACTAAACAACTCCAAAAACTGGCAGCATAGTAACAACTAAAAAGAGCAGCAGTCTCAAAACCTGCTCTGGTCACTGCTTACAGCCCCTTCTAGGCCCTATGGGTCCAAACTCTCAAGAGTATCAATGGGCACTCTGGAGGCCACATTAAGACCCTAAAGAAATAGGAGAATCAAGCTGTCTTTTTCTAATAAATGAAATATTAAAAAGACTTGAAAACTATAAAACAATGTCACTCATTCAGACGTTCTTTTGGTTTTCAAAATATTTTCAAAATACTTTTCATTAAGGCACAGAGGTGGGATGGAAATGGCATCCTCTAAAATCGGTGCCTTGAGGTGCCCCAGAAAACAACCATCAAATTCAAATGCTCTCTGAAGCTGACTGCCCCAGGAAAGTGGAGTAAGGTGAGGGCCTGGGATCAGAGGTCAAAGCTCTGGATTTGAAGGCCATTAAAACTCTCTGCAGCTCAGATCCTAGAGGTGCTTCCAGGTATTTGGTTAGACCAGCCCAAGAGGAAGGGGATCTCCAAAGGGACCCAGAAGTCAAGCTCTGGCCTCCTTCAGACCTTTCTCCCTGCAAGGAAACATTCTGCAAAGTGGTTAGCTGCCAGCAGCTGTGCTTGCAGGCAGGGAGTGGCTCACTGCAAACAGCATAGAAGTTGTTACTTTGTTTCAGAAAATGTTCTTTAGAAAAGTCCTGAAAGAATTGGCTAAAACCAGTCAAAGATACACAGCTCCTCTTCTAAGTGACCTAGGGTAAATTTGGCTTACTCATTATAAAGCTAAATTCTCTGCTATTTGTTTGCTTTGCTTTGATTTGGTACTGGGAATAGAAGACAGGGGTGAGAAACATTCCCAGACCTTTTATGTTTTTGTGGTAGAGATTTCTCAGAACAAAGGAAAGATAACATGAGGCCATGAGTATCCTTGTGAGCCCTCCATAGCTCAGTTGTAACGTTCTTGCTACTTTATAGTATATAAATAGAATACTTTACAGGATGCATATTACCTCCTGTGGGAGACAAAGAACTGGTACATAAAAGAAAACTAACAAGAATATACAAAACTATGTCTCTTTTCCCTTTTGGGTCTGCAGATGGAACCCAGGGCATGATGAATTCCAAGCAAGTGTTTTGTGGCTGAGCTACACCCAGCCCATTCATTCACAGGTTGATTACCTGCTATGAATGAATCTACTATTAATATTAAAAAAAAAAAACCCTGACCAATAGCGTTAGTATATTTCACGCACTAATTAGCATAAATTTGGACCAGTAACTTAGTATGGTTCCACATACTAATTAACATAAATTTGGACCAATATCATTGGTCCTTCTTTAAGCCCTAGTTTGCATAAGGTTGAACCAATAGCAGTGAGTGAAGGGCTACATAGACTCCTAGCAGGAAGAAAACGTGGTGTGGTGACTGCATTGGGAAGGTGTTCTGCTTAGCTGGCTGCAGCTGTGGCGACGTCGTCCTTGTGGTGGTTGTTGTGCGCAGCCTCGGCAATTCCTTCAATTCAGAAGAAGAAGAAATGGATGTTGAGCTCCTGCGGTCCCCTGTCACACTTGAAGGCATGGACCTTCCTTAGGAACGGCAATGGCTCTTCGCTCTTCGGCTCCAGAGACATGCAGCTTACGCAGACCCCCGCTTGCCTGCAGAAGCAGTGAATTGAGTTTCATCGCAGAACTCCATAACAAAGGTATTGTTATATGTTAGATAATTTGAAACTAATACATTTTTCCGTTTTAATTTGTTAGCTAATACTGTACCATTTAATACTCCGCGTTTGCCACATTCCTCTCTTGATTCTCGCCTAATATTCTGTCGTTGTTAGAGTTTGCATTGTAATTCCCTTTACTGTCCAGGGTTCTCTGTAGTTTCCACTCAGGGACTCTGATTCTAATCTAATTTCTAATGATGGAGAATGTAAAAATACCTACTGCAGCTTGGAGTGGGCTAGCCCCCCCACTTCGTGTGGGGAAGAACTGCACAACCCTGGGGTCCTACTGCAAAGAAGAAAGGAGAGAAGGCATATGCAGCACTTCTCTCAGATGGGCTGGGGATTGTTGGGGAATACAGGGTGTAGCTCACAGGCTGTCTACTGAGAGGTACTCAACACCAGCACTGTCATTATGAATTTGAAGGATCGTGAGAACTGACCTGGTTCTTTTTGATTTGCATAAGTTAAACCATCCTTCCATCTCTGGGATAAAAAGAAGTTGGTCATGATGTACAATCTTCTTAACATGCTGTTGTTCAATACAATTTGCTAATATTAGGAATATTTGCTTCTGAGGTCGTTGGGGACTATATCCCCATTCCTCATTGGGGATGTTTGTTAGTAGTTTTCTTTACTTCATGTGCTTTATCTGGGTTTGATGTAAGTGAGATGCTGGCTTTATAGAATGAATTTAAAGTGTTCAATCCCTTTCTGTTTCATGGGGTAATTGGAGGCGCATTGGAATTAGTTCTTGAAAGGTCTGGAAAATTCAGGTGAGAATCTGGTCCTGGTCTTTTCTTCATTGGAAGGCTTTTTATTACTGTTTCTATTTCATTTCTAGTTACTGGTGTCCTGAAGTTTTCTGTGTCCTCCTTATTCAATTTTGGCAGGTCACATGTGTCCAGAAACATTTCTATTTCTTCTAGATTTTCCCATTTGTTGGAGTGTATGTATCTGAAATAGTTCCCAACAATCCTCTGGATTTCTGTGATGTTTGTGGTGAAGTTTTTATCTCTAATTATATTAATTTGTGTCTTTTTCTTTTAGTTAGTTTGGCCTAGGGCTTATCAATCTCAATCATCTTTTTGAAAAACCAACTCTTTGTTTCATTGATTATTTGTGTTTTTATTCTCAAATACATCGATTTCAAATCTAATCAATTATTTCCTTTTACCAGTTTTGGAGTACTTTTTTGTTGTCGTCTTGTTCTTCAAGGGCCTTGAGGTGCATTGTTAGGTTATTTTTTATTTTTTATTTTTTTAAATTTCTGATTTTCTTATGTATGTGCTAACAGCTATAAACTTCCCTTTTACAGCTGGCTTTATAGTGTCCTAGAGGTTCTGGTATGTTTTATCATTATTCTCATTGATTCCAGGAACTTTTAAATTTTCTCCTGATTTTTTCTGTCACTCTTTTTTTTTTTTTTGCTATTATGATCTCTATTTTAATGAAGCAATGAAACAAATCATTAAAATGCAAAAAGAAACAAAACTTTGAGCTTCTTTCTGTGCAGCCGACTTTCTGGGACCTCAAACACCTCTCAGAGGGCCCAGCAGTACAGGTCAGGGGGTTTTCGCAGGAGTGCAGCTGGCCCTGAGGAGCCTGGCCCAGCACCCCAGGTGCTGAGTGAGGATGGAGTGGGAGAGCCCTCTTCTAACTCCAGAGCAGTAAGGTAAACCCTTCATGTGCTCCTGCAGCTGGGCCTCCTGCAGCTGCTGGAACTTGGCAATGAGGATCTGCTGCTGGATCTGCTTCTTCCGCTTCAGCGCCAGGAGCTCCTGCTGTAGCTGCTGCCCCCATAGTGCTGGCTCTGCCATGGGCAGGGGAAACTGGTGATCCAGGCGCAGGTCCATGGGCACTGCCATGGGGGGCACTTGCAAAGCAGTGCTGAGGCCATGTCCACCGTGCTGGGCATGTGGTTCACAGAGGCAGGATTCAGCAGCTCCACTGGCTGGTGTTGGCCAGAAAGTCCATCTGGATGACTTTGGGAGCTCATTGCTTGCAGCAGCGCAGCGAGCGTCTGCACCTTTAACAGAGTCAAAATGGCTCAAAATCCCCACGTAAACTGGAGCTCCAAAGAGCTCCAAACTTGCACCAACACACACAAGTACAGAAATTGGGAGGGGAGTGCCGCAGCCACACCAACTCCAACTCTCACTGACAGCATCTGGGAAATCAAGTAATCCATACAGAGCAGAGGTCTTTGCCGGGCTTTCTGAAGATGAACCGGGGGCTTCGGGCACCTCTAGCCCCGCTGGAGTGCTGCAAGCCGCATGTCCTCAGCTTGCCCTGCCACTACTGGCAGGCGGGCTGGCGGCTTGGGCTCCTGCAGTAAAGCACAGCTAGGGGGCGCAGAGGGCATGGGCCACCAGGCGGTTCCCGCTCTGGCTCTGGTGGTGGCTGGATCTGCTCCGCGGAGTCGGCCCCACAACCTCCCCTCCTCATTCACAAAAAATTGAACCACCTTGAACCATGATGCTGCTCCCCACTCCAGCACTGAGCCACCTTCTATCACTCATTCTTTCTTCAAAAGTGTATTGTTCAATCTCTACGTGTTTATATTTTTCTGTAG
Organism: Glaucomys volans; assembly: GCA_020662805.1. Classification (NCBI taxonomy): domain Eukaryota; kingdom Metazoa; phylum Chordata; class Mammalia; order Rodentia; family Sciuridae; genus Glaucomys; species Glaucomys volans. Next base: position 74,436 of record JAJEJO010050023.1, on the reverse strand, counting down.
GTTTTTTGGTTTTTAATTTTATTCCGTTGTGATTAGAATTTATGAATTCCATCTTTTGTGTTGTGTGTGTATGTGTGGTAAATGTTGCTTTGTGACCTAAAATATGTTCTGCTTTGAAGACGCTTTCATGAGCAGCCGAGAAGAAAGTCTATTCAAATATTGTTGAATGAAATATTCTATAGATGCCTGTTCAGTTCTGTTTAAAATATTTTTTAGGTTTGAAGAGTCTTCACTGAGTTTCTGTGTTGATGACTGTCTGTTGGTGAGAGGGGTGTGTTGCAATCCCCTAATATGTACTGAGCTCTATCTGAGACTTTCATCACAGTGTTGTCTTTTTATGTAATTCGGTTGACCAATGTTTGGGGCATAAATATTTATTATTGTTTTATCATTTTGCTGGGTTGTTCCCTTTACCAGTATGAAGTGACCTTTCTGATCTCTTCTGATTAATTTTGGCCTGAATTCTGCTTTATGGAAATGAAAATGGCTAGTTTTGCTGGTTTTCAGACTCTTCCAATGGTATGTCAATTTCCATCCTTTCACTTTCAGCCCCTGCCTGTATTTGCCTGTAATGTGTGTCTCTTGCAAATAGCACACGGTTAGTTCTTGTTTTTTAATCCATTCTACCAGTCTACATCTTTTAATTGGAGAGTCGAGACCATTTACATTCAATGTTATTACAGAGAGGTGTTTATTAATTTTTGCCATTTTGATTTGTTATGTTTAATTTGGTTCTATTTCTCATTTGCTTCACTACTCTTCAAATGAGATTTGTTCATTTGTGACCTCTAGATAATTTTTTAAATTTCTTCAGTGTGGAATACTGTTGTAATTATTTTCTGCAGTGATGGCTTATAGTCATGAATTCTTTTTTTTCCCACCTATAATAGTTTTATTAAGTTTTTTTAAAAAAGAACTTTTACAAATAATTGTGTTCAGGGACAGACACTCAACCTAAACAGAAAAGTAAGACAGACCTCAATATTGATCTCTGGGAATTCTAATTTGGCCCACATTTCCTTCATATTTGGCCTGATTCTAACTAGACCAACACATGACAGGATTCTTTCTGAGAGTTGGCAAAGATGTCATATTCTACTTATTGCCCACAAATTGATACCAGTGACTTTCAAAAGTAAAAGCAAATAAACAATAACAAAACAATGAAAAAATTTAAATTGTTATAAGCCTGAAACCATTTATGTAGTCATGAATAAAAACAAGTTTGGATTTCTGGAGTTCACATATGAACCTTCCAGGCACCCTTTCTGCTCATCTGTTGGCCTGTGAAGACTTTTAGTGGGAGAAAGAACAGGTCCAATTCAGATATGTCCATTTCATTATTGTCAGCCAATGGCAACAGGATGAATTCAGAGCCTCAGGCCATATGCAAGCTGAAAAGAGGTTTTCTGAGAATTCCAAATATGCTTCTAAAAAAATTCTATCAGAAGAAAACAATGTTTATAAATTGCTTGTATGTCAAGTAAAAAAAAATTAAATATAGTTACTCTAAATTGCTAATATAAAAAGTTTCTGCTCCTATCAAAAGAGTTGCTTAAAAAAGTACATGTGTACTCTCTACTTTTTAAAACAAGATTGTAAAGAAAGCTTTTGTGTCTGCCTTTCCTTCCTATAACAAGCGCCCAACTGCTGAGCCACACACAGACACACACAGTTGGAGCCATGGGAAGCCTGAGGAAACCATTTCCAAACCCACTTGCCAGCTACTGAGCTGTGTGTGGTTGGCCTTGTGACACATGATGCCCTGTACCTAGGTCATCTTCCTATCAGCTTTCAATAATTCTGTGCCCATTTTTGCCTAAAAAAATAAAACCAGGGAATACTGCGTTAGATTAACCTGTCAACTATTCTACATTGAAAGACCACTCCCTTGGGTTGGGTATGTTTCCCTTGTACATGTTGTCTGCACACGTGGCTGACCAAGTCTTTCCCCAACCCTTCCCAGGTGACTTGCAGGGACTAGATGGCTTGTCGTTGGGGGGACTGAGCAGAAGCTTGGCACTCTGCTTGTCAATGCTGGAGTTGATGCCGTCTGCATCCTTCTCCTGCTCAGGGGCACAGGTGCAGCCCACTGGGATGGTGACATAGTCCTCCGTGTACACCGAGCGGCCACCGGCACAGGCAGAGGTCCTGACAGGCAGGATGACAGTGGGCATGTCCACCAGAGTGCTGCGGAAGTGGAAGTCCTCCCCCAAAAGCCGCCTCAGGCAGGCACAAGCAGTAGGCTCCAGGCAGGTACCTAGGGAACCTCGCTGGGTTATAGGAAATTCTGTATGCCCCGGGTGACACGCTGAGCAGGTTGGTGGGTGGCCTGAAGCAGTGGTCTGAGGGCCTGCCCCCTGCCGGGCAGCTTGCTTAGCGTGCCTGCTCGCGGGGCTCCAGCTGGAGCCTGTGGTGGAAGGTGCTGAGCATGCCCTCTGCCAGCCGCCGGTACAGCTGCCAGCACCTGCCCGCCCTGAGCGCGCCCGCGGCCCCGCTGGGCGACAGCGCCAATAGGAAAAGGCCACCAGCACCCAGACCTACAGGACAGGCCTCGCTCCCACCAAGGGAGCCCGCCGGCGTCCCGCCCGCTCCTGCAGCAGCATCTGGAGTCCCGCGGGTGCACCTCGCCGCACTGCAGACCAGGAGTCCTTTCCTGAGGATGGGTGCCGGGCAGACTGGACCTGAAAGCCCTCCTGCTCTCTAGGCCCCAGTGCCCCCGCCTCCTTCGTCCCCGTCCCTCCCCCTCCACCCCACCCCTCCCCCTCCTCCCCCTCCACCCCACCCCTCCCCCTCCTCCCC
>JAJEJO010050023.1:31262-71234 GCA_020662805.1 Glaucomys volans | reverse complement strand
TCTTTTCTGACTCTGAGGGATAGATTTGCAGAATATAGCAATCTTGTTTGACAGTTTTTTTTTTTTCAAGACTTTGGGCACATTTTTTTTTTTACTTTTTTTTTTTTTTTTTTTCAGTGCTGCCAATTGAACCCAGGGCCTTGTGCTTGCAAGACAGGCACTCTACTAACTGAGCTATATCCACAGCCCTGGTGCACATCATTCTAAGCATTCCTGGTTTTTAGAGTTCATGCTGAGAAATCAGAAATAATGCTGATTGGCTTGCCTCTCAATGTGGCTTGACACTTTCCTCTTGAGGCCTTTAAAATTCTTTCTTTTTTGTTAGGCATTTTAATTACAATGCATTATGGAGAAGTTTTTTTTTTTCTTTTGGATCTTGTCTATTTAGGTTTCTGTATTTGGATGTCCATCTCATTGTCAAGGTTTGGATGTTTTTCTGTTATTATCTCCCTGAAGAAGTTATCCATGCCATTAGTTGTATCTCATAACCAACCCACTTTAATTCCAATGATTCTTAAATTTGATCCCTTAATGTCCCAGAGTTCTTTTTATTCCTATCACGTTTATTTATTTTCTTCCCTTAAATAGTGTCTGAAGGTTCAGTGCTGGCACTCTGTCTTCCAGCTCTGAGATTGTGTCTGCAGCATGGTCTACACTAACAGACATTCAAATGAATATTTTATTTGGTTTATCGTGTCTTTCACTTCCAGGATTTGGTTGGTTCTATTTCATTCTGTGCAACTCCTGATTGAATTTCTCACCCATTTCCTTTGTTAACTTCCTAATTTGCTCAGTTATTTGCGTTCTCTTGCAGTTCATTTTTATAGTCATTCTTCTGAATTCTTTGATATTTCATCCATTTCAATATCTTTGGAGTCAGTTGCTGGTGAATCATGAATTTGAGAAGGTATTGTGTGACCTTGTTTATTCATATTTCATGTATTCCTGGGTTGAGTTTTATGTATCTTTTGGGATTGATTTATCTTCCACTATTACCTGTGGGTTTTCTTAGGGCATGAATTTCTCTTGACAAAGTGTCTTCTATTTTTCCTGTGGAAGTCCATGAGTGGAAACTAAGGATCCCATGAGCTTTTCCTATTGGGATCTGATCATTTGTTCTAGGGGTTTCACTTTTCTGTGATTTGTAGTACAGTGTTGCTGAAGTTTGAGTATAGTTAATTTGGGTGTAGATCAAGGTGAACTGTCTCTTGGCTGGGTTTAGTTTAGTAGCAGAGTTTATTTCCTGTGAACTTGTAGTTTCCCTGTAGATTCCAGCACTTCACAGAAAAAGCAGGAAGAAAATAAAAAAGCAACAACTGAAACAGATTATATATAGCATTAAAATAAATACCCGGTGCCTACTATGACATCTATAACAATTACCCCAAAGCAGGAATGGCAAGGTCAGCAATTGCTGGTAGCAAAAACAATAAATAGCTGTAAACAAGAACTGGCATTGTAGTAAGCAGCAGATATCAACTATGCCATCCACATAATTAATAACCACAACAGCATGAATGGTGGGGGCAGCAGTGACATGGACCAAATAGTTCTAAAGGATGGTAGAAATACAGTTCATTAAGAGCAAAGAAAAGATGATAGGAAGGTTAAAAAAAAAGTTTAGAATGCTTAAACTTTGAAGTGAGAGAACACAGATGAGGTTATTAATATGGAGGAGAGAAAAGAAGAAAAACAAAAGTGGAAAAAACAACGAAGGAATTTAGTTGTTAATGGGAGAAGGAAGAAGAGAGAAAGAAATGAGAAACAAGAAAAGAATAAAACCAAACAAAATTGTCATAATCCTCAAACAAGGCAAGGAAAAATAACTGCATTAAAAATGCTACAGATGGGGCTGGGGATATAGCTCAGTTGGTAGAGTGCTTGCCTCGCAAGTATAAGGCCCTGGGTTCAATCCCCGGCACCACAAAAAAAAAAAAAAATGCTACAGATGAGAAACAGGAAATATGTGTATGTATATATATTGTGAATCAATCAGCACAGCAGGAACACCAAGAAAAAAGAAGGAAAAAAGATTCATAATGTAAAATGAAAGAATTGTCTTTATTAAGGTAGTTGAAACTGTCTAGGAAAGATGGTTACTTAACAATAGACTGCCATTCATGATGGCCTCATTTAGTCAGCATTAAATCATACAAGTGCAATTGTCCAATGAGCATTTTTATGTTATTCTTCCCTTCCTCTTTGAAAATGGCATTCAGGATTTAAACTCACTTGAATTATTTGAAGAACATTTCATTTCTTGTGCAACTGTGTATCTTCCAGTCCTTTCACTAAGCCATCTCAATTTTCTTTATGATTACCACACACACTGTAAGCCAGACTTCTTTCTTAAGTCAGGTTAGCATATTCTTTCTGTTAGCGGATGGTATCTGATGGGGATTCTTTTACCCTCCAGGAAATAATAAGCCTTGTGCAGGAGTGCATCGACCAACTGCATGTCTACAGCAGTGCCACATACTTGGCTGATGTGACCCCTCTGGACAAGAAGCCAGTGAGTCCTGAAAATCCATCCTGAATTCTCTGTATGAGTTGCTGGGTAAGGACCTTGGAATTCTCAACCCCATGGAGTTACTATGTTTAACAGACTCATAGCAGTTCTATAACATTTTCCTTACCAGGACTTAATTTTTACTGATTTGCTGATAACTAATGATGTTAACAATCTAAGTCTGGCAGAGTAAGGAAAGTAGCTGGAGTAAGCAGATGGGCTTGGGTAAAGGCGGAGGCCGTCCATGCTGTGGTTAGTGAGGTGAGAGGTCTCCTTGTGGATATGGATTGAATATTTCCATTTTGTTCTAGAGTTAGTGTCACAAGTCCCCCTCTTTTCACAGCCCCATCATGGCAGGGATCTGCTCTAGTCTCCTTCCCTGGTATTGATGGGATCTGCTTTTCTCAGGTCTGGTGTTAAGATGTGTTAAATAGAATTAAAATATCGGAATGTTTTTTAATAATTAGAAGGTTCGGTCCTTTGAAAAACATTCAAGTTTTTAAAAATTTCATATCTATATTTTTTAGGTGTTGGTGGACACATTACCTTTATTTTATTTTTATGTGGTGCTGAGGATCAAACACAGGGCCTCATGGGTACTAGGGCAAGTGCTCTACCATTAAACCACAACCCCAGTCCCTCAAGATTTCTGTTGAAAAAATTAATGAGCTATCAGTCAAAAAGTTTAGAATAGTTGCAGTTTTATTTTACAGAATGATAAAGGGGAAGTTTGGTATTCCAAAATAAGTTATCTTCATGTAAATCATGATACATTTTAAGTGTTTTGAGCATTATACAGTTCAAAGTCAATTATTATTTTTAAAAATTTTTTTCATACATGTATATAAGGTAGTGTCTGTCTCAATCTACTATCCTTCCCACCCCACCTGTCCCAATCCTCTCCTCCCTCCTCTCTGTACAATCCAATGTTCCTTCATTCTTCCCTACCCACCCCCTGTACTAGGGATCAGCATCGGCTTATCAGAGAAAGCATTGGGCCTTTGGTTTTTTTGGATTGGCTTATTTCACTTAGCATGATCTTCTCCAGTTCTGTCCATTTACCTGCAAATGTCATAATTTCATTCTTCTTTAAGGCTGAGTAATATTCCATTGTGTGTATGTACCACATTTTCTCTATCAATTCATCTGTTGAAGGGCACCTAGGTTGGTTCCATAGTTTTGCTATCATGAATTGAGCTGATATAAACATTGATGTGGCTGTGTCACTGTAGTATGCTGGGTTTAAGTCCATTGGGTATAAATGGAAGTTTTGATGTAGTCAGAAAAATTTAATCAAAAATATTTCTTTATGCCGGGTGTGGTGGCGCATGCCTGTAATCCCAGTGGCTCAGGAGGCTGAGGCAGGAGGATCGTGGGTTCAAAGCCAGCCTCAGCACGGGCAAGGCACTAAGCAACTCAGTCAGACCCTGTCTCTAAATAAAATACAAAACAGGGATGGGGATGTGACTCAGTGGCAGAGTGCCCTGAGTTCAATCCCTGGTTCTAGAAAAGAAAAAAAGAAATTTCTTTGAACTAAAACATCACCATACAATTTCGTCAATGCAGAGAGCAAGAATTTGAATATTTTTCCACATTGAATTTGGTCATGAATAATGAGTACTACTGTATCGACTAGAGCAGTGCTGTTCTCCTATTTGTTTATGGTATCTGTTTTATTTTTTTTTCTTAAATTTTTAACCTTGGAATAATTTTGATTTAAAAGCGTCATTTTAAAATACACTTTCCAAACATATTCAAAACTATAGCTTTAAAACTGAAAATCTCAGTAAATTCGATAATTTATCCCATTTACATCCACTATTGTTTTGCTTCAAAGGTGAGAAAACACATCTTATTCTTCTTTCTTAATCTAATTTTTAGATTTGAAAGCATTTAATTCTTTTTTTTTTTTTTTTGGAACTGGGGCTTGAACTCAGGGGCACTCTCCCACTGAACCTATCCCCAGCCCTATTTTGTATTTTATTTAGGGACGGGGTCTCACTGAGCTACTTAGAGCCTCGCTAAGTTGCTGAGGCTCCCTTTAAACTCCTGAGCCTCCTGCCTCAGCCTCTCAAGTCGCTGGGATTACAGGCGTGCCCCACCGCACCCGGCTTTGAAAACATTTAAAAGCATTTATTTTGAATAATAGAAAAGTACCTTAATATGTTATTTACCAATCAGTATGCAAAGTTTTTGAATTTAGATCAATAGAATATATTTTTAACTGCTAGGAATTAAATAGTATGAGAATTTCTCTTCCGAAATAAAAAAACTACAAGTTTCAGAATTATGAATCTCAGAAGTGGCTTCAAGCCTTCAAGTATGGAGTGCTTTAAGATGAAGTGTGTTGGTTTCTAAATAAGTAGTTTTGTCAGCGTTGGTCCTGTGCCTCTAGGTGAGGGGCACCTGCGGGGGCTTTTATAAGATGACATGGCATCTAGGTGTGGCAATGCAGTTGCCAGTGGATGTGTTCCTCGTTGTAGCTGGAGGACAGGAGGCTCTTTCTTCCATATGCCTTTCACAGTGTAGGGGGGAATGAATAACTCTCTAGAGTTTTGTGTAAATCAAAAGCAGTGACATGAAATCATGGGTCAGTGACAGAAAGATGTTTGCTGTGATTTCAGGGGCCAGATGCTTTCAGCAAGAAAGCTAAGGCTCCCTTGGCTGACCTGCCCATTGAGTCAGTGAGCCTGAGTCTGCAGGATCTCATTGGCTATTTCCACTTACCCAGTGAGCCCTTGGAGCATGAGGCTGAGGAGAAAAGTTTTCATGTCCTGAAGAATGTGCAGAATCTCTTCCAGGAAGAGGTGAATCTGCCCATTTCTTCTCTTTGTTCTCTTGGGAAAAGAACTTCTTGGTGGAGAAAAGTCCCCTTTAATTCTCCATCTTTACACTTTGGGGTAGAGGGCAGCAGGAATGCTACCACACTGGGAAACACACCTGGGAGGTACATAGTCATTACTTTTTATTTCTCTATCAATAGGTGTTAATTTAACAGGATGAAACTTGCCACTCCCCTGGGATGGTGCGTGTCCTGTCATCTCAGCCCTCACCTGGTAATTTGTGAGCATTGCGATTTGCTTCACATTGGTTACATAAATAACACAACCTTAAGCAATATTAAGGCATTGGAAAGCATGAGAGCTTTCTCACAGCTTGCAAGTGATAGTTCAGGACCACAGGAGCTTTGTGCGCAAAGGGGACCTGCACTGGAGATGGCCTGTACCCCAGAGGAGGCTGAGTTCTGTGTTTGCTGTGGGAACAGGGCACACCCAAACTTTTGGTTTCAGTAGCATAAATCGCATTTCTGTGGCTGATCCTATTTCACCAAACTTCCACTGTTAAGGAGTTTGCAAGCCATAATTTCTAAACAGAATAAAAGAGGCACCAAGGGTTGGGGATACAGCTCAGTTGGTTAAGTGCTTGCCTTGTAAGCACAAGGACCTGGGTTCAATCCCCAGCACCTCGAAGTAAAAATAGAAAGAAAAAAAGCACCAAGTGATAGGGAAAATGTTCTGGTGCTGTCACCCTGGTACCTCATATTCCAGAACTTCAGGAGAGGCTTTCAGTGTTGCTAGGAAAACCTGGGGGTCAGAAAGACTGGAAGTTCTTCTCCATGTTCCCTGGATGGAGAACAGTGCATTTTTTTATAGCTAAATTATGTCTGCTAAAGTATTAAAGAAAAAAGATTTTGAGGACTTTGCTGAGAGCTCATAATCCCTAAAGCTTTTGTTGAATTTTAAAGCCATTTTCTGATATCTTTGAAATTGATATGAATTTTTGAGATTTTTTTTTCTACTACATGTGAGAAAGACGTAACAAAATGGAGACCACAAAGCCACGAAAGCAAAGAAAATGTCAACATAAACTAGCAACACTGCAGTGACGTATCAGGAGCTTTTAACTTTACATATGCCAACTCGTTGGAGTGTTTAATTTCTGGAAGAATTAAACCTAGATTTTAAATGTTGGTTTAAATATTCTTGACCTCATATTGGATTAGGTTATTTTTATTTTCCTTCTTCCGTTTCTCACTTAAGATAGTCTGGATAGAACCTTGAAATGTTTTTAGGTCCATGGCACCTTTTGAACTCTCTGCATGAAATAAAGCTATTTTGATTAGTCATTTCTTTTTTGCTTTTCCTTTCTTGTGATTCACCTCATTTTGAAAACCTTGATCTAGAAACAATAAAAGCATATTTTCAAATTTAGGTTCTTATGGAATTGTATAATGAAATTTTTTTGTTCTTTTTTCTTTTTTTATTGGTGCAGTATATAGTTTTACTTAATGGTGGGATTTTTTTTTTTTTTTACACATTCATACACGTACACCATTAAATAATTTCGCCAGTATCATTCCCCAGTGTTTCTCCCTCCCTCTCCTCTTCACTGTCCCTGGCTCCTCCTTCTACCCTACTCAGGTCCCTTTGATTTTAATGTGACCCCTCATGTTTCTTTTCCTTTTTCCTCTTTAGTTCCCACAGATGAGAAAAAACATACTACTCCTGGCTTTCTGAATTGACTTATTTCACTTAACATAATTTTCTCAAGTTCCATCTACTTTCTTGTAAATGACAACTTTCATTTTTCTTTATAGATTAATAAAATTCCATTGTGTGTGAGTGTAAGAGAGAGAGAGAGAGAGAGAATGTGTATCACATTTTTTTATCCATTAATCCATTCTTAATTGTTTGCTTTGCAGAATCTTTTCAATTTGATGCCATCTTAATTTATTAACTCATTTCCTGAGCTTTGAGGTACCGTTCAGAGAATTATTGCCTGTGCCTATATATGTTGGAGTGTTGAGCCACATTTTCTTTAATTAGTTCCATAATGCTTCAATTTTTATGTCTGTGATCCATTTTGAGTTGACTTTCATGCAGGGGGAGAGATCAGGATTTAGTCTCATTCTTCTACATATGAATAACCAGTTTTCTGAGAATCCTTTTTTAAAAAGGTTGTCTTTTCCTCCAGTGTATGTTTTTGGCATCTTTGTCAAAGATGGGTGGGTTTGTCTCTTGTCTTCTATTCTGTTCCTTTGGTCTGTGTGTCTGTTTTTATGCTAGTCCCATGCAGTTTTTTGGTACTTGATCTCTGTAGGATAATTTGAATTCAGGAATTTTGATGCCTTCAGCATTGCTTTTTTGGCTTAGAATTGCTCTGGCTATTGGTTCTTCTGGGCCTTTTATTCCTCCAAATGAATTTTAGGATTTTTTTCTCTAGTTCTATGAAGAATATTCTTGGCATTTTGACGGGTATTCAACTGAATCTGTCTTTAGTTTTGTGGTAGTATGGTCATTTTAACAATATCAGTTCTACCAATTCATGAACGTGGGAGAACTTTCCATCTTTCTCAAATCTTCTTCAGTTTCTTTCTTCTCTAAATTTTAATTGTAGAGGATTTTAACCTCTTCAGATTTATTCCTTGCTATTTTAAATCGTTGAGACTTCTTTGAATGGGATTGTTTTGCTGATTTATTTCTGATACATAGGAAAGCTATTGATTTTATATTGATTTTGTAACTTGCAACTTTACTGAATTTGATTATTAACTAGTAATCATCTGGTGTAGCTTTTTGGATTTTTAAGTATAGGATCCTTCTAAGCATCTACAACCTTTTCTTTCCTATTTTTATCGCTTTTATTTACTTCTCTTTCTAATTGCTCTGGCTAAAATTTCTAATTATGAATTAGAAATTGAATAGGGGTGGTGAAAGTGGACATCCTTGTCTTGTTCTGGATTTTAAATGAAATCTCCATTCGTTATGATGTTAGCTTGGGTTTCTCATATATAGCCTTTATGATGTTGAAGTAGATTCCTTCTGTCTTTAGTTTCTTCAGTGTTTTTATCATGAATGGGTGCTGGTGCTGAATTTTGTTGAAGGTCTTCTCTGCATCTGTTGATACGACAGTGATTTTCCTCCTTAATTCTATTTATGTGGTGAATTACATTTGTTGATTTGCATATGTTAAACCATCCTTCTCTTCCTGGGATGAAACCAACTTGGCCATGATGTACAATCTTCTTAACATGTTTTTGCATGTAAGTTTATCAGGGGTGTTTGTTGGGAGTGTTTTTTTTTTTTTTTTTTTTTTTCCGTTTGTGTGCTGTATCTGGTTTTGGTAGGAGTGAGAGATGGGCTTTATAGAATGAACTTTAAAGTGTTCAGTCTCTTTTCTGTTTCATGGAGTCATTTGAGGAGCATTGGGATTAGTTGTTCTTGAAAGTTCTGGAAGATTCAGGTGAAAATCTCTCTGGACCTGGACCTTTCTTCATTGGAAAGCTTTTTACTACTGCTTCTGTTTCATTTCTAGTTATTGGTCTGCTTAAGTTTTTTATGTCCCCCTTACTCAATTTTGGCAGGTCATATGTGTGTAGAAACATTTCTATTTTCTGTAGATTTTCCATTTTATTGGAGTATAAGTTTCCAAAATAGTTCCTAATGATCCTTGGGATTTCTGTGTGTTTGTGGTGATTTTCCTTCTCTAATTTTATTCATCTGGGTCTTTTTCTTTTGGTTAGTTTGGCTTAGGGCTTATCAATCTTGGTTATCTTTTTGAAAAACCAACTCTTTGTTTCATTGATTATTTGTAGTTTTATTCTCAAATACATCAATTTTAAATCTAATCTTAATAATTTCCTTCCTTTTACTGGTTGTGGAATTTTGTTGTTGTTGTTGCTGCCGCTGTTTGTTTTTCAAGGGCCTTGAGATTCATCATTAGCTTTTTTATTTTTTATTTTTTGGATCTTTCTGATTTGCTTATGCATGTGCTCACAGTTATAAATATCCTTTTAGAGCTGACTTTATAGTGTCCCAGAGCTTCTGGTATGTTGTTCATTTATTCTCATTTGATTATAGGAACGTTTGAATTTCTCCCCAATATCCTCTATTACCTATTCATTATTCAAAAGTGTATTGTTCAATGCCTGTGTATATAGTTTAGTTTCTGTAGGCTGTTTTGCTGTTGGTTTTCAATTTTATTCCATTATAATTAGATTTTATTCCATTATATTTAGAGTTATATTTGTGTGTGAGTGTGCATATGTGTGTTCGTATGGTAAATGTTGCTTTGTGACCTAAAATATGGTCTTTGGAGAAGGTTTCGTGAGCAGCTGAGAAGAAAGTATATTTGACTATTGTTGGAGGAAATAGTCTATAGATATCTGTTCAGTTCTTTTTTATAATATTTTTTAGGTTTGAAGAGCCTTTACTGAGTTTGAATGACTATCTGTCGTTGAGAGGGGTGTGTTGTAATCACCTGATATTGTACTGGGATCTATTAGGATCAGTCTGTCTGTCTGTCTTATGTAATTAAGTTGACCAATGTTTGGAGCATAAATATTTATTACTGTTATATCATCTTGCTGGATCATTCCCTTTACCAGTATGAAGTGACCTTTCTGATCTCTTCTGATCAATTTTGGCTTGAATTCTCCTTTATTGGATATGAAAATGGCGAGTTCTGCTGGTTTTAAGACTCTCTTTGCATGTTATATCAATTTCCATCCTTTCACTTTCAGCCTGCAGCTGTCTTTGCCTGCAAGGTAGGGTCTCCTGCAAAGAGCACATAGTTAGTTCTTGTTTTTCAATCCATTCTACCTACCTACATCTTTTAATTGGAGAGTTGTTATTATAGAGAGAGGTTTATTAATTCTTGCCATTTTGATTTATTTCTCATGTTTAATTTGGTCCTGAGTTCTATTAGTTTCTGCTTGTCTTAGAAGGTTTTTCTTTTCTGATTCTGAGGGATAGCTTTTCTGGTATTGCAATCTTGTCTGACAGTTACTTTGTTTCAGGGATTGGGACACATCATTCTAAGCATTGCTGGATTTTAGAGTTTGTACTGAGAAAGCAGAAATAATTCTGATTGGCTTGCCTCTAATGTGGCCTGACATTTTCCTCTTGAGGCTTTTAAGATTCTAGTCTTTCACTTTATGTTAGGGATTTTAATTACAATGCATCGTAGAAACTTCCTTTTTGATCTTGTCTATTCGGGGTTCTGTATTTGGATGTCCATCTCATTGTGAAGGTTTGGAAAATTTTCTGTTATTATTTCCCTCAAGAGGTAATCAATGCCATTAACTGTATCTCATAACGCACTTTAATTCCAGTGATTCTTAAATTTGGTCTCTTAGTGTTGTCCCAGAATTCTTGTTATCCCTATCATGGTTACCTATTTTCTTTCCTTAATTAGTGTCTGGATGTTCAAGACACTTTGTCTTCCAGCTCTGAGATTCTGTCTGCAGCATGGTCTACTCTAGCAGAGAGACTTTCAATTGAATATTTTATTTGATTTATTATGTCTTTCATTTCCAAGATTTATGTTTGGTTCTTTTTCATTGTGCGTAACTCCTTATTGAATTTCTCACCCATATCCTTTATTAACTTCCTAATTCATTCAGGTGTTATTTGTGTTCTTTTGGAATTCATTGATCATTTTTATAATCATTCTTTTGAATTCTTTATGCTATTTCATCCATTTCAAAATATTTGACATCAGTTGCTGGCAAATTATGAACTTGAGAAGGCATTGTGTTACCTGGCTTATACATGTTTTATGTATCCCTGGGTGGATTTTATGTATCTTTTGGGATTGATTTATCTTCTAGTATTATGTGTGGGTCATTTTAGGGCATGAACTTCTCTTGCCCAAGTGTCTTCTCTCTGTTTTTTTTTTTTTTTTTTGTAGATGTGAATGTCCATGAGTGGAAACTGAGGGTCCTGTCAGGTCTTCCTATTGGGACCTGATCGTTTGTCTAGAGGTTTGACTTCTTTATGATTCATAATACAGTGTCACTGATGTTTGAGTACAGTTAATTTGGGTGTAGATCAAGGTGAGTTGTCTCTTGGCTGGGTTTAGTTTAGTAGCAGAGTTTACTCCTGTGAACTTGTTGTTTCCCTACAGATTCTTAGCATTACACAGAAAAGGCAGGAAAAAAATTGAAAATCAACAACTGAAGCAAACTATACAGCATTAAAATAAATACCCAGTGCCTCCTATGACTAATTACCCTGAAATAGCAGTGGTGAGGTCAGCAATTGCCAGCGGCAAAAACAATAAATAGGTGTGAAGAAGAACTGGCATCATAGGGAGCAGCAGGTGTTAACTACACCATCTGTATATGTCCATTACTGCAACAGCATGAATGGTGGGGGCAGCAGTGACGTGGACCAAATAGTTCTAAAAGATGGAAGAAATAGAATTGATTGAGAAAAGAAATACAATTTGAGGAGAAAAGAAAATGTGATATGATGGTAAAAATAAGTTTAGAATGCTTAAAATGTGAGCTGAGAGAATACAGATGAAGCATGTGAAGGTTATCAAGATGAAGGAGAAAATATAGCAAAAAGAGAAGTGGAACAAGAATAAGGGAAGTCAGCTGTTAGTGGGAGAAGGAAGAAGAGAGAAATGAGAAATAAGCAAAGAAGTATAAAACAAAAATGCCATAAATCTCAAACAAGGGAAGGAAAAGTGCATTAAAAATGCTAAGGTTGAGAAATGAGAAATATGTATATGTATATATACTATAAACCAATCAGCACAACAGGAACACAAGGAAAAAAGAAAGAAAAAGATCCATGATGAAAAAAAAGAGACTTTTCTCAGTAAGTTAGTTAAAACCGTCCAGGAAAGATGATTACTTAACAGTAGGCTGCCATTTAGTCTAGTGTTAAACTGTATAAATGCAATTGTTCAGTGAGTATTTTAAGGCTATTCTTCCCTTACTGTTTGAAAATGGCCCTTGTGATTTAAAATCACTTGACTTGTTTGAAGAACATTTCATTTCCTGTGCAAATGTGTTTCTTCCTGTCCTTGAAATAAGCTATCTCAATTTTGTTTGTGATTAACAGACACACTCTGAGCCAGACTTCTTTCTTAAGTCAGGTTAGCATTTACTCTCTGTCAGCAGATGGTTTCTGATGGGGATTCTTTACCCTCCAGGGAATGATGAACCATGTTCTGGAGTGCATTGACTGACTGCTCCTCACATCTGCAGCAGTGCCACACACTGGCTGATGACACTGGGCAAGAAGCTGGGGAGTCCTGGAAATCCATCCTGAATTCTCTATATGAGTTCTGGGTAAGGACCTTGGAGTTCTCCAGACAACTAACTGAGTTGGTCTGTTAAACAGGGTCACATCATAGTTACAGCACTTTCATAACATGTTCCTGAGCAGGACTAAATCTTTACTAATTTACTAACTAATGATGTTCACTATCTAAATCTGTCTGAGGAGAATAGCTGGAGTAATAGATTGGCTTGGGTAAAGGCAGAGGCTGTCCTTGCTGTGGTTTGTGATGTGAGGAGTCGTCTTGTGGCTATGGATTAAATAGCCATTTTGTTCTAGAGTTAGTGTCACAAACCTCCCTCTTCTCACAGCCCCATCATGGCAGGGATCTGTTCTAATCTCCTTCCCTGGTCTTGATGGGATCTGCTTTTCTCAGTTTCTAAGTGTGCTCAACTTAAGTTAAGTGATGCTTGAGGTGGTTTCTGCCATGTTCCTGTTGGACCATTACAAACATAGGACTTTGCTGTTGTGGGCCTGAAGTATTGCAGTAGCTTCTACTTATCTCTTACTCAGAATTTGTAGGGGCCTCAGATTTTACCCTGTTTGCAAGTGAGTAAGCGGCTGTCTTGGGTAGTGGGCATTCATCTGTATTGTAGCACGTACCACATTTCTTAGTTCATTGTATGGTCCTGATTTTGAAGGCAAGAACAGCTCCTTTCTGTTTTTTGCAGCTCTGTCATCTAACTTAGCATCTGGCACAGAGAGGACATGCGGTAAATGTGCATTGATGAGATGACTGGCTTTTGGTGGAATAGGAAGGTGTACCAGAGTATAGAAAAGAAATAAGGCATTTTTACTGTGAAGAATGTAGAGCACTCAAAATATTTTAAAATTCTCTGTCATGTAACTGACCTTCGTTAAACTTCATAGAGTCACAATACAATTGAGCAAATAAAGCCCATGTGACTATTAGACATAGACGGTAACGTGACTATGATTTCTGTGAGCAAAATCAAGGACACTGAAGCTTTACAAGTCTGGATTTGTTGTTTTACCCACACTATCATAAGGGTAAGGATTTTGTGGTTCCAGAATACTAAATAGTTTGTTTTTCTCTGAGTGCAGAAGTCATAGCACTGAATTTCTGAATGAGGGAAACTGGCATTTTTTTTTTTTTTTTAAATAGCACAGTGTAACCTGACCCGGTGTGACACCATGAATTCCTGAAAGGAGATGGTTTGTGCTGGGTATGTCATCTGTGTGTCTAAGGGTAGAGTGATCATGTGCAGAGAGAAGGTGGTTGTGGGTAAGCTGAGGTGATATGCATCTCACCTTTTCCTGTCAACTAGTCTCACAGTCTCTGTTGGTCCCTTCAGCAGGTCATATGCTCCTGTGTCCATGAACAGTGAACTTGAGCAGAAGGAATTATAATTTTCATGTGGCCATAGAAAAGTCCATTCCAGCAAAGTTTGCACTTCAGCCTTATCCTTCTGAGCTACATATCCCTCCAGTCTGTGCTCCCCAAGACTTCACAGTTACTTGGGATTAAGGTGTGATCATTTTAGAGCCTACAGAAGTAGCGTTAATGTATTCTACCAAGTGCTGGGGCTAGGGTGTGAGCCCAGCTCCTCACTCTGACTACTATTGTGGTTTGCTTTGATGGAACATGGCTAGAGATGATTTTAAAATGTCTCAGTCAAATAGAAAGAGGGGGAGCAGTTGCAGTTGGAATGGTGTGTCTGTGGGATGGGATGTGTTCCATCAGAATAACTGATTTCCCTAACCCTAGCTGCTTTAAGCCACAGAGGCGGCTTATGGGCTCACATGCCTGGCACTCTGCCAGTGAGTTTATGTAGGGCTTCCACCATGTATCCACTCTGCTTTCTTCGGTGGTTGGCCTGCTGCAGTGCTGTCTCCCTTTTATGGCCTCTGCTGACTGTTCTCAGTTCCTGGGTCTGTATGCTTCCGCTGACATGGGAGGGGTAAGTGGAAGAAGCTGCTTCTAGTAGCTGTCTTTTGAGAAGGAGCATGCCAGTTCCCAAACCACCTGATAAACTACCCTTCATATTTCATTAGCCACATGGTGCCTGACCTTGAAACCAGTCATTCTGGCAGGGGAGGGAGTTTACCCAGGACTGGGTTTGACTGGCCAGGGACCCATTCCTGAAACTGCACTCCAGGCCTCAGCTGCCCAGCTCTGCCATTGATGTGACCTTTGGACATTGTAACAGATTTGTGTCCTATTTCCTGATCTGCAAAGTGGAGGGAGTAAAAGTATTTTATTTTAGGCTTATTGTGCTGATTACTTGACTTAATGTAAGGCACTTGGAAATGTGCTAGGCAGGTAGCCAGTGACACCTGTATTTGTAATAAATAATATAAAGTGCCATAGTGATTCCCCTTGATATTAGGTGGCTCGAATTTGGTAAAGTTGTCAAATCCTTCGCATATCACATTACTTTGCTCTTCTAACCATTGTGCCCATTTCTTTGAATACTTATGTCATTATCCTCTCCCTATTGATTTAGTAATATTTTCATCTCCAAATTCTGCCTTCATTTTCCTCATCATTGCCTTTAAAATAGATTTTCACACAATAGCTAGATGATGGAATCAACCTAGATGCCCTTCAATAGATGAATGGATAAAGAAACTGTGGTATATATACACAATGGAATATTACTCAGCCATAAAGAAGAATAAAATTATGGCATTTGTAGGTAAATGGATGATGTTGGAGACTGTTATGCTAAGTGAGATCAGCCATTCCCAAAAATCCAAAGGCCGAATGGTCTCTCTGATAAATGAATGATGATGCATAATCCGGGGGGGAAAGGGTGGCAAGAATGGAGGAAGGATAGATAGCATAGAGGGAAGGGAGGGGTGGGGGGTAAAAATAATAACAGAATGTGTGACAGATACCATTGCCCTGTGTACATGCATGAACGCACAGATGGTGTGACTCTACTTTGTGTACAACCAGTGAAACAATAAAAAATAAAAATAAAAAAATAAAATAGATTTTCAAAAAGAAAGTTCATGTAGAACTAGTGGATACAACAAGGAAAGTTCTGAGTTAGCTTGTAGACATAAGGTAATGATTCTGGTTGGGCTGTGAGAGAAAGTGTAGCTTTCTCTATAGTTGTCTCCAGTCTGAAAGTTTTACATTCTGTAATCCTACCCCTTCCTTGAAGACCATCTCCATCTCAAACCTATGTACCTGACATGCTCTAAATACAGTCAGCTCACCAGCCATGGGATCTGCCTCTGTGGATCAACTAGACATGGACTGAATCTGTTCAGAAGCTTAGCATTTGTTCTAAACCCTAAGTGATACAGCAGGACAGCTATCTAATGGTATTCTCATTGTGTTGTGCATTGTGAGTAGTCTGGCAGAGACTTAAAGTGTGAGGGAAGACATTTGTAGATAATGTGCAAAAGCAATGCCATTTTGCACAGGGGGCTACAGCATCTGAGGGGTTTTGTTCCTGTGGCTTTGTCCCCACTGGATATGGAGGGAGGGGCTGTATTTGAGACCTGAGTGATATTTAGATCTCATAAATTCTCTGGGTGCTCTCTCTGCCTTCCTCCTCCTCTTCTTAGTCTTAATTTCAGACTCCAGGAGAGCTTTATGCTCTTCCTCCTTAAAGGCCATGGCCTCTGATGCCCGTCTGCTTCCCTCTGAGTCTGGCATCTAAAGCACCCCAGCCCCACACCTGGCCTTTCCTCCCTTGCTCACTGTTGGGCTGCTCTGCCTGTGTCCTCCCAGTCCTTTCTTCTAATCCAGAATTGCACTTCCAGAATGTCTGGTGTTCCTGTGTATCAAAGAAACCTGAGCATTTATTAAAAATGTTTTATTTCCTTAACTATTTACATCTCACTTGACTAAGAAAGGATTTGATTGTGCTGTTATTTAATCTTGATATAGTTAGAATTCCCTGAAACTTTCCTTGAAGGAAGATAACAGTATGATAACCATGCATGTCACTAAGAACACAGTGTTTTCAGGAAGATGAATATTTTTGACTTTTAAGCTATTTTTATATGGAACAAGAGATAAATTCTAAGCGCACTTCCCTGCAAAATGAAAATGCCCTAGTATGTAAATACATTTTGCCTTCAGATTGCATATTGCTACTCCCAGAAGTTTCTGTTAATTGCCCATCTCACACCTGTTTCTTCCAAGTAATTCTGAGTGTTTATGTATTTAAAATACCTCACCTCAGGAAAGCTTCCTTTCCTCTTCTGTACACATTTTTTGTTTGTTTGTTTGTACTGGGGATTGAACTCAGAGGTACTCAACCACTGAGCCAGATCCTCAGCCCCTATTTCAGTTTTATTATAGACAGGGTCTCACTGAGCTGCTTAGAGCCTTGCTAAATTGCTGAGGCTGACTCTGAACTCATGATCCTCCTGCTTCAGCCTCCCAAGCTGCTGGGATTACAGGTGTGCCCCCCCGTTCCCGTCTCATTTTTTTTTAAAGTTTTAAATTAGCAATAATTGTGCCTTGGATAAACCTGATTGACTCTGGTACTGCCACTGTGCAAAGCTAGCAATGCCACTGTTAATAGCCGCAAAATATTCCATGTACTATAAATAATTTAAATGCTCATCTGAATGTGGACCTTTGACTTGTTTCTATTTTTTTTTGCTATTACTTACAATGTCCAAAAAATTATTGCGCATTCATCTTTTAGTTCTTACCCAATTTTTTTTTGGATAAATTAGCCAGAATAGAATTGCTGGGTCCCATGATAAAACGTTATGGCTTTTTGATACACATTTGAAGCAGATACTGTAGTCTTACGTAAAACATATGCCTTTGGGGTCATCTTGAATTTGACATGTTTTGGATGAAATAGACGTCTTTGCTGTCACAATTTCAGACCTTAGGATGCAGATGACACTGATACATTCTTGTTCTCATGTCTAGATTTAGCTTGGCGTGCACAGTGAGAGAGCTTGGTTGCAAGCAAGAGTGATTTATGAAAAGGTGGTTCTCTGATTTTCTGGAGGGCAGGACCCCTGTGCAAGACTAGGAGCCAGGAGAAGGGATGAGAACCAGGCACCAGAGCTGTTCTATTGAAAACCCATGCGTGCTGCCACAGAACTCTGGTAAATGCTGCAGCTTTATGTTGGAGGCCTCTCCTCTAGCCCCTGGCACTCACAACTCCTATTACCATTACCATTTCTGAAAGTATCTGTGATTTTCCACCTGATGGCTGCCTCTGACAATGCACTACCCCCCAGTGGGGCAGCTGAGTGTCATGGAGTGACAGTACCCTCAGTTCAACAGAGAATCAGAGGATGTTTGCCAGTTTGGGCTGTATGACAAAATGCCATGGCCTGGGTGCCCTAAACAACAGAAATTTATTTCTCACAGTCTTAGTAGGTTGAAAGTCCAAGATCAACATTCTGACCAATTTGGTTTCAGGTGTGGTCTCTCTTCCAGGATTCTTGATGAGCACTTTCCTGCTGTGACCTCATGTGGCCTTTTCATGCATAAATGGAGAGAAATAGAGAGAGAGAAAGGGAGAAAAAGAGCGAGAAAGAGGGAGCGTGAGCACATGAGTGAGCTCTATGGTATCTCTTCTGTAAGATATTAATCTCATTGAATCAGGGTGCCACCCTTATGACTTCATTTAACCTTAATTATTTCCATACTCCCAGTGTAAGCCTTTGACATATGAATTGTGCTGGGGTTAGGGCTTCGGCATATATGAATTTGGGGAGGGGGACGGACACAAACATTTAGTCTACGTCATAGGATAAGTAGGGCTATTATTTGGATATGTAATGTTGCTCAAAGTCTTATGTGCTGAAGACTTGGTCCCTAGTGGGGCTTTTGGGAATTGGTTGGATCTTGAGGACTCTGACCTCATCAGTGATTAATCCTTTGATAATTGAATGGACTACTGAGAGGTGGTGGAAACTGTAGGCAGGTGGGTCATGGCTGGATGAATAAGTCACTGGGGGTGTGCCCTTGGGAACCATAATTTTTCCCTGGCTCCTTTCTCCTTTCCCCACCCCTTTCCTGGCTGCCATGAACTGCGTAGCTTTCCTCTGCCATACCCTTCCACCATGATGTTCTGCCTCACCTCAGGCCCAGAGCAATGGAGTCACATGACCATGGACTCAATCCTCTGAAAGTATAAGTTAAAATAAATTTTTCCTCCTGCAAGTTGTTTTTCTCAGGTATTCATCACATTGACGAAAAACTGACTAATACACATAGTCTGGATTTCTCACCTGTCAGTGGGGGTAACTCTGAGGCTTATTTTAAACCATCTTCCTGGGGTCCCCAGCAGGTCCCAAACTCAGGTGCTCATAGAGGTAACCTATGGATTAAGAAACACTTTTGTTCTCTAACTTTCCAACCAGTGTTTCCTGACCTCACATTCCCAAGTAGGCAATCTCTAAAGTCTTATTTCAGAGTCTGCTTCTGGGGGAATCTGACTTGGCAGATGGTTTGGGGCCAAAAGACATTCCTGAAACAAGGTTGCTGCTGATATCAAGAAGAAGTATACTCCATTGCTCTGAGTGTCAAGGCTTATAGGGCCGTGTGATGTTACCTGCCTGCACCCTGGTGGCAAGGGAGCCTGGAAAAGCAAATCTGACTCAGCCAGTTGAGTTTTAGAGCCATTAGGTGATGCATTGGTCTTCTTGCTGGTACTATAACAAATACCTATGATCATCGAGTTATAAAGAGAAATGGTTTATTTTGGCTCACAGTTTGGAAGATTCAATCTATCATTGGTTGGTTCCATTGCTTTTGGGCCTGTGGTGAGGCAGCACATCAGGGAAGGAGCATATAATGGAGGAAGCCCATTTACCTCATGGCTAGGTGTAAAAGAGAGAGGAAGAAGAGGGGGCTGGGGTTCTAATATCCCCTTTAGGGACACAACCCACAGTTTCCCAATTTCCCCCTATTAGTCCATAACCTCTCAAGGTTTCTACTACCTCCCAATAGTGCCAGAGTCTGGGGACTAAGCCTTCTGCACTTATGCCTTTAGGGGACATTTATTCACACTGTAGCAGGTGAGAAGGTTGTTAAATGCAGGAAAGATCTTCGGAAATGGAGCAGGCAAGAAGAACAACAAACATTCAGGGGCAGTCTATGTGTTTTTGTTGGGTGACTCTATTTCCACCATGAAAAACAGGTTATATTTAGAGGTGTTGCAAAAGTCATCGTTAGCATGTAAAATACCGATGTTTTCTCCTTTTATTGGTCTTTGTAATTCAGCCCCACTCCTGTTCCAATAAGGCAGTTGCTGCAGTTCACAGAAATAGAAAATGATCTACTAGTCATTCTTAGGCTGAAAGAGAAATGAAGTGAGACATCCTTCTGCCCAGATAAACACCCTTGGGGTTGAGTCCCCAAGTGGGAGAACTTTTTATAAAAGCAATTTCTCAGTCTTTTTTTATACTAACTTTTATATGGAAGACTGTGGGTCTCCTCCAGGGAAAATACTTAGCTCATGTTTTCTGAAGTTCTGATGCAGATGCTTGTAGCCATCTGGGCCTGCCTGATGATGGTACAGAGAATGTCTTGAGGAAACAGCACAGAGGTGTTCTTCTGTCTCATGGAAAGCTTTGGTTGTAAGGGAACAGGTAGCATGCTATCAATGCAGATTTTAAAGTATCTACAGTAATGAGATCTTCAAGAGCATAAGACCTTTATTCCCAAGGACCTTATTTCCTATTGTGGAGCATTAATTTTTAAAAATGAATATGCAAATATACTTCAAATAAACATCATCAGACTTATGAAGCTCAAATATTCCCTTCCCAGTCTTTAGAGCTTTTTGTGGTCTTAGGTAGCTCAATAAGCTGTCCTAGATAGGCGTTTACTGATGATCCTATTATTAGAGAAAATATTTTAAATATTTTAATATGTAGTTTGTAAAGTTAAAGGAAAATTAGAGGGCTGCGGTTGTGGCTCAGTGGTAGACGCTTGCGTAGCATGTGTGAGGCACTGGGTTTGATTCTCAGCACCACATATAAATCAATGAATAAAGGTCCATTCTGTCCAAACTGATACTAGTTCTCTTGTGTTATGTGTTTCTAGAGTGTGAGTAGGTTGAGAAGAGAGCATAATGTGAAGGGAATTTCCAGGCTCTTTTTTACCTCAAAAAATAACAATGGTAAAAGTAGCTGACTTTGTTAGTTCTCTTTGTTATAATTGAATGCCACAGCCTGGGTAACTAAAAAGAATAAAGGTTTACTAAACTCATGGTTTTGGAGACTGGAAAGAGAAAAGGCTGTGGCTGGTGAAAGCCTTCTTGCTGGTGAAGACTCTGCAGAGTCCTGGGGTGGGGCGAGGCATTCACATGGCCAAAGTGGTTTCTATAACAGACCCACCTGCAAGATAACCCATTGACATTGATACTTTTTTTTGGAATTGGGAATTGAACCCAGGGGCACTCTATTCCTTGGCTACATTTCCAGTCCTTTTTATTTTTCATTTTGAGACAGGGTATCACTAGGTTGCTGAGGCTGATCTGGAACTTGCAGTTCTCTTGCTTCAGCCTCTTGAGTCACTGGAATTACAGGTAGCTCAGCTCCTAATTACTTCTTAAAGATCCATGTATACCACCTCTTGATAACTCACAGTGAGGATTGCATTTCAACGTGAGTTGTGATGAGGACATTCAAACTATAGCATTCTGATCCAGCATCCCCAAACTCATGTCTTTCTCACAATGCGAAGACAATCATTCCATCCCAATAATTGCAGAAGTCTTTAACCTGTTCCAGCATCAACTCAGAAGTCCAAAGTCTCGTCTGGGTCTCAGGGCAAACTCGTGCTATCTGTGAGCCTGAGAACTCACACAGTTATCTGCTCCCAAGATACAATGGCGGGATAGACAGAAGATAAACATTCCCATTCCTAAACAGAGAGGCAGAAAGAAGGAACTACCAGCCCCCAAGCAAGCCTGAAACTAGCAGGACAGACATTAAATCACAAGACTCCAGAATGAAGCACCCACACACATACATACACACTTGCAAGTGTGTATGTATGTGAGTGTGTGTGGAAATACTATTACAAACATGATGACTATTAATTTACCATTTATAAAGTGCTGTCCAATGTTAGGTCATTGTACACAAATGGAGTATAACTATCATTTTTCTGGTTGTACACAAAGTAGAATCATACAATTTGCATATTTATACATTTACATTGGGTATAGATGTTTGTCTCATTCTATTATCTTTCCTTCCCCACTCCCTCCCCACCTCTCATTTTCCTCTATACAATCCATCCCTTCTCCATTCCTCCTGTGCCTCCCACTACCCCCGTTATGTGTCATCAACCACTTATAAGAGAGATCATTTGGCCTTTGGTTTTTTCGGATTGGCTTATTTCACTTAACATGATCTTCTCCAATTCCATCCATTCACCTGCAAATGTCATAATTTTATTATTCTTTATGGCTGAATAATATTCCATTGTGCATATATACCACAGATCCATTCCTCTATTGAAAGGCATCTAGGGTGGTTCCACAATGTAGCTATATTGAATTGGGCTGCTATAAACATTGATGTGGTGCATCACTGTAATATGCTGATTTTAAGTCCTTTGAGTATAAGCCAAGGAGTGGGATAGCTGGGTCAAATGGCGGTTCCATTCTGAGTTTCTGAAGGAATCTCCGTACTGTTTTCCAGAGTGCACCAATTTGCAACCCCACCAGCAATGTATGAGTGTACCTTTTTCCCCACATCCTTGCCAACACCTATTGTTGCTTGTATTCTTGATAATAGACATTCTAATTGGGGTGAGATGATATCTTAAGGTAGTTTTGATTTGCATTTCTCTTATTACTAGAGATGCTGAACATTTTTTCATATACCTGTTGATTACATTCTCTCTGTGAAGTGTCTGCTCATTTCCTTAACCCATTTATTGACTGGGTTATTTGTATTCTTGGTGTTAAGTTTTTTGAGTTCTTTATATATTCTTAATCCTGACATGAAAAAAACCTGTGAAGGGATCTGGGTTTGTGGATCAGTTGTACAGCACTAACTTAGCATGTGTGAGGCCTTGGGTTCTATCCTCAGCACCACATAAAAATAAATAAAATAAAGGTACTGTGTCCATCTACAACATGAATATATATATATACATATATATAAATATATTTAACCCTGCAGTGTAGGTAGGGCAGGTCGTATTCTCTCAGTGTCACCTACATGGACTTCCTCTTACTGCTAACATTGTTAAGTACCTGGTGTCAGGATATAAAGATTCAGCGATAGACATCATATCACAGTAGGATATGGGAGTACAATGCAAAGAACAGGAAGAACGCAGAGGGAGAAAAAGTTTGAAATGCAGGAAACCACATGCTACTCTGTAGAATATTCTTTCTATATCTAATCTATAGGAAAAAAATATGTTCCAGCATATTTTCCCAAATTTGATGATAGTCCTAGAGTTTACAAGATAATCCTAGTAACAATTTGTGAAGTAAAGTATTTTCCTGAATTATCAATAATAAAGACCAAGATTTAAAATTCCTTTTTTGGTTGTAAATAGACACAATACCTTTATTTTATTTTTATGTGGTGCTGAGGATCCAACCCAGTGCCTCACAGATACTAGGCAAGCGCTCTACCATTGAGCCACAACCCCACCACCAAGAACAAGTTTTGATCAATCATGAGAGGAAAGGATTACAATATGGATGCTATCAATGCATGTATAACCAAAAATTGTAGGAAAAAAGTATTATAGAGGTGTGTCATATACTTAATTAATAAATAACATGTTAAATAACACATTATAATAAATGATAATATTATAATTAATTATAATTTCCAGACTTTGTGAAATCTGTGGAATTTGTCCCTTTTGGAAATTTTTAATCTGTCATAATCCATTTAAAAAAATGTTCATGCTCACACCTGTAAAAATTTTTTTGGACCTTTATTCTATTTATTTATTTATATGTGGTGCTGAGAATCGAACCCAGTGCCTCCCACGTGGCCAGGCAAGTGCTTGCTCTACCACTGAGCCACATCCCCAGCCCACTCACAACTACTTTTATATTTATACTTTTTGTGTTCTTTGGCTTAAAGAAGTGCTCCAAAATTATGTTACCTGAAGGTCTCAACAAGACCTGGATCTGCCCTGCTTCCTACCCATGAATATAAACATGCTAGTTATGCCTCACAGTAAATTCTGATGCACCCAGGGGAGAGTCTTTTTAGGTTGGGTCTTTGGAATTCTGTTTCTAAAAGTGTGAAGATCACACTTTAGGTCTGGTCACTATGTGAGAAACAACTTCATTCCCCCACAACACACTTAATGGAGACAGAGTCCATCACAATTGAGGAAATTAGTCCTGTTTCCACAAAGAAGTGGACATTATAGTCTTATTTTGGATCAGGCTGGTCATCACAGGAATAGCCAGTTTGGTCTTAGCACCTTGACCTTAACATTTGTCCCACTGATACGGCAAACAAAATTTGCACAAAAAAATTGAGCAACTCCTATAAAATCCACTCTTAAAGTTATCTCTTTATCATAACTTAGATGGCTGAAGTCTTGAAAGACATTCAGCTGGTACAGCATGCTGACTGACTGTAGCTGGCCTCAGTTTGATTCTGTGATGCCCACATTCTATTTGGTATTAAATATTTTGGATAACTACTCTCTTGCAAACATCTCTGGAGTTGGTGCTCTCTTGAAATCTCCTCAGGATCCGTCACTTTACACAATCAATTTTTACTAAGCCAGTCAATAAATATAACCAGTTGTCTTAAGTCAGGTTCCCTGAGAAGCAAAACTTGAATCTCTGCGAAGCCTCAGTTGACCAGGGAGAACTCTGTGGTGCAGTACCTGCAGGGCAGCAAGGGATGCAGGGTTGGGCTGAGGCAGACGTGGAAATGCACTGAACTGGGCAGTGGACATTAGAGCTGATTGCTGGGGTGTCATGGAGCTAGCATGACTCATCTCGGAGTGTCTGACTGAGACAAGGAGAGGGCTCAGGGCCTTTGCATTAACCACTCATTAAATGTGAACTATCTTGGTGTTGCATGGGGCCCCTGGTGTGCGTCTTTCCCCCGTTCTGCATTCAATAGAGCCCTGTTGTAGCTCCAAATATGCTTTAGTAAGTGACTTGATACCTTGTGTTATGGTTTAGATATGAGATGTCCCCAAAAGTACACGTGTGAAACAATGCAAGAATTTTCAGAAGTAAAATGATTAGATCATGAGAGGTGAGACCTAATCTGTGGAGTGGTCTACTGAGATGGATTAACGGGACACCAACTCAGGGTAGGGTGTGGCTTGGCAAAGTAGATCACTGTGCAGGGGTGTGCCTTTGGGGTTTGCATTTTGTTCCTGGTGAGTAGAGCTCTTTCGGCTTTTCTGGTTGCCATGTCCTGAGCTGCTTCCCTCAGCCACGCTCTTCCACCTTGATGTTCTGCCTCACGAGGATCCAGAGTTAGGGAGTTGGCTAACCATGGACTGAACCTCTGAAATCATGAGCCAAAATAAACTTTCTCTCCTCTAAGTTGTTCTTATTGGGTCTTTTGGTCACAGCAATGCAAAGCTGACTGAAACACCTTGGCAAGTTACAAATCAGGTTTTGACTTCTACCTTCTGGTCAGTTGTCAAAATGTTCCTGCCTACCACTGTGGTGTGGGAGCATAGTTCTGGGGTAGCAGCTTTCTTTGATCACCTGTGACTTCTGGAAAGGGACTCAATGGAGAGCCTTAGCTAGCAGCATTCTGGCAGCAGCTGAGCCAAGCACACCTCACCCACAGCTGAATGCTCCTTGGATCAGTTCCAGCTGTTTCCCTGAATCACCCTCCAGCTGGGTCCATGTGCCCTCAATGGACTGTCTACCATCTTTGTTTCAGTGGGCTGATGGATAGATCTATTTAAGGAGGCTTCTACAGGAATAGGAAGAGTTCAGATGTGCCATGTTTGAAGATTCTAACATGCAGTTGATAAAGACATGCGGGTTTCCCCATGGTTGGCGATAGGATGTCTTTGTTTTTATTTATTAAATGGTGGTTTAAGAGTTCAAAGAATCTTACAGATTTAAAAAATAATAGGAGGGCATTTGATAAAAAATTCATTTAGAAGGAAGGAATATAGTTTCTGAGAGAGAACATGGTCACTCTCTAGTTGATCCAATAACTTGGTTGCTTTTTGGAGGAATGGTAGGGAAAGGCCTGTCACAGACTCTGGACAGAGGAGGAGCTGAATTGCCACCCTAGGGTGGATCTGGAGTGTTCCTCAAAGGCCTAAGTATTAAAGGCTTGGTTCCTGGCCTGTGGCACTATGGAGAAGTGGTGAAACCTTTCAGGAGTGGGGCCCAGTGGGATGTTAGGTCCTTGAAGGAGGTCGTGGAACTCTGGCCTCTTGTTCTCTTTTTGCTTTCCAGCTGCCATGAGGGGTGCAGCTTGCTCCCTCACATGCTCCCTGCCATGATGTGCTGCTTGGCTGTAGGCTTTAAAGCAATAGAACCAACCAACCATGGAGTGAAACTTCCCAAATTGTGAGCCAAAATAAACCTTTCCTCTTTTTAAATTGATTATCTTAGGTGTTTTGGTACAGTAAGGGAAAGCTGGCTAACATAGACTTTGCACAGTAAAAACAGTAGGCATTGGTAACTGGGGCTGGCAGCAGAAAGGGTAGAAGGGATACCAGGCAAGCAGTCCAGCAATGGGCAGGGCTTTACATGGTTTCTGGAGTAGGAATGATCAATGGAGTTTCAGAACAAAGAACAAAGATTGCCAGTAGTCAACTTGGATAGGTTTAGGCAATAGAAGCAGGTGTCCCAGAGCACAGAAGAGCTAAAATACCCAAGCTTTCTAGCATTCTACTATATGATGACAGTGATTGGGGGAAAGCGGGTGTCAAATCTTTATCCAGTGGGGTGCAGTGGTGCAGAGAAGGGGCAGTGTGCACTGAGGCAAGACCAGAGACCAGAGGAGGAATCCAGGGGAAACAGCAACTCAGAGATTAAGTAGCATAGGAAAAAATGGCAGTTTCCACCGCTGCTGTTTCTCTTTCCAGTAAATTGATGTGAGAAAGGTCTTTGCATTTTCCCCTATTAATGGATGGAGTTTAAATCAGTTTTATCAAGATCTCAGAGAAAACACGTTGACCCAGCAGGCTAAAGGATTTGTCACATCAAATAACAGATAGCTGTGAAGGACAGCCAAGAGGCTGGTGTTCAGAGGAGGCTGGTGAAAGTAGTGACCACTGGGATGCAGAACTTTAAGCGGAGCCAGATTATAATCCTTGTTCTCTACATCTTACTTTAGCCCTTTCTGCAATGGAATCACAAAATAAATCTAAGGGTCAATATTGAATTGCTGCTTACAAAACTTAGGAATTCATTTATCTTTATATTCACTTCAACCCCACAGAAGAAATCCTCGTAGACATATTGTGGAACAGCAGTTCTCAACCCTGGCCACTCATCAAAATTACCTGTGGAGCTTTTAATATACAAATGCCAGCTACAGGTTCAGAATTTTTTGGCAGCAGGACCTTGGGCATCTGTATGTTTAAACAACCTCGTGGGGATTCTGATGTATAGCCAGGGCTGAGTGCCATACTGTAGGAAATCATCTGATAAAATTCACCAGAAGAGAAATAACCATCTTTCACAAGTTATTATTTCACAAGAGAAAAATTAAATATGCCATGATTTTTTAGAGGAAACTGTGCCAGTGTATCCTCATCATGCTTTTAGTTTGTAAGTCTGAGATCCATCACAACTGCTAATTGGAAATGTGAGAAAATGAAATAACATTCTAAAAACTGCATTTCATGGAAAATGCTACAGTGTGTTTCCTCAACTGCAAAGCATGGATATGTATTAAGGAAAGATAGAACTTTATAGGAGACATTTTGAATAAGATCCTGAGCTTTTGGAAGAATGCTCTGTTATGTTTGGCATTGACTGGGTCAAAGTGACACCAATGAGTGGTTAAAATATGAGTTAAAAGGAGTCTTGGGGGCTGGGAAGGTATCTCAGTAGTAGAGCACATTCTTAGCATGTATGAGGCCCTGGGCCCAATCCCCAGCATTTAAAAAAAAAAAAAATCTTGGCACAGCATAGAACCTGAACAGTGTCCTTGAAGCCAACAGACTTGAGAGATTCAGAAATGAAGAGCTGTTTCCAGACTCAATTGTGTCAAAATAAAGTCAAGAGACACAAACAAACTCACAACTTTTTGGAGGGTTTTGTATACATTTAACTTCAAATGATTGCCTTAATTTTGGCTGTACATAGATCGAGCCCTTACAAAAGGAATAAAACATTACTGTGCAGATTTCTTATAATTGATATCAAATCTCACACATTTTCATTTGACTACAGTATACTTTGGTAACTTTGAATTGACTGAGAAATAATGGAATGATAAGATCAAGTATATTTTCAACTCTAGGGATGTTGGGGAAGAGGTATATGGTGCCATAATTTAAAAACAGGGAAGATGAGGGGCTGGGGATATAGCTCAGTTGGTAGAGTGCTTGTCTCAGAAGCATGAGGCCCTGGATTCAAATCCCTAGCACCGAAAAACAAAAACAAAAAACAGCGAAAATGAGTTTGTTTTTCAACTCTCAGGATTACAGTTATGCAATTAAATGACTGACATCCAGAGTTTAGCTAGTCTTTGGACGCACCTGTCTCAAGTTTGAGGCTGCTTGGCATGTTCATGGATGGAATGTATTTTGCGGGAATAAAAGTCCTATCTGGTGACAGTCAATTTAATTAGTAGAATATGTTGTGTATCTGGATATGTTGTGAGCAGGGAGTTGCTATTTTGCAATTCCACCGCCATCCCCACTTTGTAGACTAGAAAATTGAGGCATAGAATAAAAACTTGCACAAGGTCATAAAATTAGTAAATGGCGGGTTGGGCTTTGACTCTAGATAATGTATCTCCATTTTTCTGCCTCTTACAGAGCGAGTCCAATAACCTGAAATCTTATTAAAGGGATAGCCTTTTCCTTTGGCTTCATCCTACCCTTCAGCTTGATGTTCTGGCTCTTCTGGTTTGGACCATGAGTTTGTAATTGTTTGTCTCAACGTTAAGTGAAGAACTTTTCGCAGATTCTTGTGGTGCTTACTTGCACAACCAAACAGGGTATACACAGACTTAGAATAAAATGAACTACGGCTAGTGTTAATCAAGAGAGACTTGATTCAGGCCGAAAAATGACCAGTCATTCTCCAATGCCAGGTGTAAAAGTACAGTGATTGGGAGCCTGCAAGGAAGCAAGCTCTTACCCATCCAGGGTCCAAGGACTTCACCCAGGCAGGCGAGTCCGCGTCCACTGGGAAGGGGCCAGTGGCAGCTAGCGCGGTACAACCCCGGTGCCATTGGGACTTGGCTCTCCAGTTCCCTTGTGCATTGCTGCTCGGGCTGGGGCAACCTGTGCTCGAACTGGGAGCTGCTAGGGGTGTTGTTCTCCTGAGCTGGAGGAGAAGTGCTGGTGCATCCTGGTCCCGGGCTCCCTGACTCCTGGGGTGCCAGGGACAGCAGCCTGGGAGTGGAGGTGCGCCCTGCTGGGGAGAAGAGAGAGGAGGCCCGCAGAAAGTTCGCAGCTGTGAGCCCTCCCGCTGGGTCACGCCGCCTCCACCCCTCACTCCCGCGCCGCCCACCTGGGAGCCAAGGCTGCGGTGGCTGCTGCGCGAGGCTTGCTCCCAGTCCACACTGACGCCGCCTGCGGCTGTCTGCTAGTTCCAGGCCCCTCCCCTCTCCAGACTCGCTCTCCCTTCCCGGGTGCCCGTTGTGCTCCTTCACTGCTACCTCGGGGCG
Source organism: Glaucomys volans (assembly GCA_020662805.1). NCBI lineage: Eukaryota > Metazoa > Chordata > Mammalia > Rodentia > Sciuridae > Glaucomys > Glaucomys volans. Next base: position 41,909 of record JAJEJO010050023.1, on the reverse strand, counting down.
TGCTGATGGGTTTGACTTCCAGAGCAGCTGCGTTGGCGGCGGCGGGGAGCTACTGAGAGCGAGGGGCGGGCGCCAGTGTCTTTGAGTCACTGGTACCTGGAGTGCGAAGGACGCAGAGCCCGCTGCACGGAACCCCAGTCGTAGCCCAGACCGAGCACCCCAGTGCTCGAGAGCGGGGCTAGCCCCACCCGCCAGACCCCGCCGCCCCGGCTCGCCTCCTGGCCCGGGCCATCTGATCCTGGCGCTCGGCGCCCTCCCGCCTGCCCGGAAGCGGTGTAGAGCTTGCTAGGGATGTCACAAGGGCTCCTCGGAGTCCCCAGCCACAGCCGCTGCAGCAGCCACCGCTGGCGGCAACCGCAGCAATGAACCTCCAGCGTCCCCGCTGCGGAAAAGTCGTGTATCCCAAGGAGAACGTCAACTGCCTGGATAAGGTGAGCGAGGGGGCGCTGTGCTGCAACCTGCTCAGAGAAATTTTGGCACCTGGGATGGAAAGTGATGAGTGGGTTGGTGTGTTTGTGTGTCTTGGCACTGAGGGAGGGAGCGCGAAGCAAGATGCCTGCAGGAGTGTCAGAGATTCTTCTTGACCTTGGTGATGTTGGAACTGGGAAATGCTTTTGTCGGGGTGCAGGGCCGCGCAGCATCAGCACAGCTGCTGAGGAGGGCGCGCGGAGGCCCGTGCACCAGGTTGGGCACCCGGGGTGGGGGCAGTTCTGCACGCCGCGTTCTACCCGCTCCCTTCGACCCTTCACTCCCCTTCCTAGAGAACCCCCACCCGCACCCTCACTTCACCGCGGCTCCAGTGCCTCCTGAGACCGCCACGAGGGGGAAAGGCAAATTGTAATTAATATGTCACCGGGTGACCATTGCCGCATCGCTAAGAATAATGCCACCAGAGACAGGGCTCCGCACAATGCGTCGGAACCATGGGTCTCTAATCCACCCGGGTGGGGAATTCCAGAGGAAGTGGCTTTAACTGGGTTTCAACAGCTCTGCCCTCTGCCCTTCTTGGGTATGGATGGAGTTGAATAGCCTGGGAGACAGACTCGGGCAAGTGACTTGATGATTGATTATGTTAGATGCTACAAATGTCTTATTGGAGCAAGCCGTTATCCCAACTGTCATTCTGATCAGATCGTTCCTTCAGTTTAGTGATAGCTGGGCAGGGATGGGTGCAGGGCAATGGGGCTGGGGGAGGCCACTTTACATAGTCTGTCTCTTACCATGCCTGGTTGTCAGACTTGCTGTGGACTTGTTTATAGCGATCTACAAACACTACCTTTAGGCACTTTCAACTGGAATCCTTTCTTTTTTCTTTTTCTTTCTTTTCTTTTTTTGTGGTGCTGGGGATTGAGTACAGGGCCTTGTGCTTGGGAGGCAAGCACTCTACCAACTGAGCTATATCCCCAGCCCTGGAATCCTTTCATTTTTGAAGTCATGCCATGGACCCCATTTCTCCACTGATGGATCTCAGAGTTCCTTTCTGTTTGCTCACAGAGGTGCAATATGGATAAGAGCCCTGGCAGTTCTTCCATCTGAGTCTAGTTGTGGTGGTATTAATTTAAAACTACTAGCTGCCTGCTTTATTTACTGAAGTGAAAGCGAACACATTGCTACTTACACTTATTTCATAACAGTATTTTCAAATATGAGGACTGTGGTGCACTTAAAAACCTTCCTTCTGTACTCATCCTGGCCAGAATTGGCATTGTACTAAAATTTTAAATATTTATTTTTTTCAGTATTGGCGTAAAGGATGCTTCCATTTCGAGGTCTGCAAGATGGCTCTCAACATGAACAACTACAAAGGCTCTGAAAAGAAGCCCTATTGTAATGAGTAAGTACTGTCAGTGTGGCATGCCACGTGCGGCACAGCATGAGAGCATAAAAGTCAGTGGACCTGCCTGTTCTGAAAAAATTGACTCACTGGTGTCACCCAGGTGTGCTGATAGCCAATTACCTGTTTATGCCACAGACTCTGGGGCCAGGTACTTTGTTGAAGGTCACTGCATTTATGTCTTGCTAATGTGTAGGATAATTTGCCTCCGTTTCATACCTGGTTAGTTTTTGAGGTTCACACAGCATTGTGGAGTTAGGACATTTATTAGAAGCTGCAGAACTTACCGACTGAGAATGTGTGCGCTCTGACATGCATGTCAGGTAGGTTTCCATTTTAATCATATGTCAATTTCCATTTTAATCATAGGATGTTGCCTTCTTGCAATTTTATATCTGAACCTAGTTGCTAGGGAGAGTCTCACTTGTTTGACCTTAGCTGAGACCACTCCAGGCTTCCAGGGGTTTAAACAGGGAACTGAAGATTTGAGACATGGATATTTCTGGCTGGTTAGTAGTAGGTCTGCTGTAGTTGATTGGGTATTTATGGGTGCCTGGTAGTAGGTGGGGATTAAAGAAGTTAACCTTTCTTTAGCAAGCTTTTCTGTAGGCATGCTTGTACCTTATAATAGCAAGTCCTTAGCATTAATCTAGTGCTTATCATGTGTTAGACCCTCCCTGTTCCGAGCAGTTTATGCATATTGATTCAATCTTTACAATGACCCTGCAAGTTAGGGGGCACCATTATGACCTCTATTTGACAGATAAAGAAACTGAGGCATTGAGAGGATGAGCCTCAGGAAGGGGCTCAGATGACCATGTTGGCTAGAACTTCCAGATGGCTATTTTGTGCCTTGGCGCACATGTTTCCACTGCTGTGAGCATCCCCACCAGAGACTATTTTCAGCTGTGGGCTCTTGGCCCTCTTTCTGGAGCCTTCCTCAGTGAGCCTTCTTCCCAGTTCCCCTATGGGGCTGACCTGCCCTGGCCTACAGGTGGCAGAGGGACCTCTGGATTGCTGGCCTTTTGGCTGGAAAGTTGCCAGAGCTTCATTCTCCTCAGTCTTAGAAGCAGCTTCACTCAGGCACCCCATACTGGGAGTCTGTCATCATAGACAGCAAATTTTTGATAAACAGATGTAATGTGCTCTTACGTTTCTGGGAAGAGTTTTTTTTTTTTTCCCTCTTTTTGTAGATTTTATTCTTGTTTTTCCTTCAGTTTAGTTAGTGTGGATAGGTAGACCAGAAACTATTTAAGAAATCAGAAAATAGGAACTTGTACAGAGTTGAGGACATGCTTGGATAAGAGAAATCCACAGATTTTTCCCCAAAGTTCTTCTTGTCTTCAATTCTCCTAGATCATGCTGCTTACTGGAGGGATAATGAAACAAAAATGGGATTTCTGTGTCAAGGCCACCTGCTTCCCTTAAGGAGAGGTATAAATGCCTGGTTAGAGATCAAAGCAGGCAGCAGTGAGGAGAAGGGAAAGGGCCCAGCAACCCATAAACAGGGTAATTGCTCTTTGATTAAAGGAGAGTGAACTGTTCTCTTGTGACTGCTTCAGTCCACAGCCCGACTCCCATCAGGCTTTATGGGCCATATTGGGTTCTTTACAGCTCATTGCCTGAAGTTTAACCCAAGTGATAGCAATGCCTTTGGGTGCTCCTGGTAGGTAGGCCTGCAGGGTTTGGGAAGGAAAAGGGAAGAGGAAGAGGAAGTAACATTTGCAATGAAGATGACTAGATGGTGAATTGAATTCATGAGAGAAAAAAAATGGCAAAAATAAAAAGTACCTAAAAAGATGCTGAAGTGGAATTATTGATTGTAATGGTCCACTTGAAAGTCCACTGCTTTCTGCTTTGTTTCAATGAAAAAATATCAGATTCTGTTGTGAGTCGTGGATGAGTCAGGAGGGCTGGTTTGCACCCTGACTCAAAGGTGAAGTAGTGCCCAGAGTGTTGAGATGTGGACCCCCCAATCCCCCCCAAAACTCAGTTTTAAATAGGAAACACCCTACTGTGTAGCTTCAGCTCTGGGTTTTATTTTCAGTACTTTACCCCTAAATCAAATGTTCAGATGTTCTAACATATCTCAGGATTCCAGAACTTTGTGATTAGTTTTAAGTCAAATTTTTAGGGTGACTGCCCAGGGTTTCTGCTTGATATTGAGCCTAATAGTCCACTTTATTGAGCAGATTACAAAGGGAAGATAGGAACCCACTTTTAATGGGTGAATGAGCAGGGAGGGTTGGTATTCTGCATTTGTTTGTTTTAGCTTTAAATTTAAGCCATAGCTTGATATGCTATCTCCAGATAATGAGCCCTGACGAGTTGCAGGCTCTGTCTCCTGCAAGGCTTCCAGGCTCAAAGGCATCTGTAATTCCTAACCCATATTTTTCTAAAGGTGCATGTTGTCATGTAATCTGGTCCACATGGATTACCCTCTGGGGATCTCAATGCATCTGCTGTAATTCAAGTGGTATATGTCAATCAGCTGTTCCCTGTGGTTGCAGCCAGAAGGGCAGCTATAATTTCTCTGGGTCAATGGTGGACAATTGATTCTCTAATGTATACTGCTCTGAGAAAGTGAAACATTTGCTGTCCATGTAAAGCAATATTTTATCTTTACCTAGTTTGGTTTAGTAGTCAATCCACATATATGCTTAAATGAAAGTGCTATTTGTCACTTTTTATTATGAATATTTTTGTACATACAAAATGGTTCAAAGAATAATACAGTCATCCTTTAATGTCTGAGGTGGATTGGTTCCAGGACCTGCCATATCAAAATCAGTGGATGGTGAAGTCCCTTAGAGAAAATGGTGAATTACGTGCATGTGACCTTACACACATCCTCCTGTATGTAGCAAATCATGTCTAGAGTACATGTTATACTTAATAGTAGAGAAATACTATGCAAATATTTTTGTGTTGTTGAGGAGATAACAGCAAGAGAAGCATATGCATCTTTACAACCAATGCAATTTTTCAAAGAATATTTTTGATCTGAGATTAGTTAAATCTGTGAATGTGGAACCTACAGAGGAGGAGGGCCTTTACATCTGTATATGCTTCCACTGGCGTTCAGCTCTTAACATTTTGCTATATTTGCTTCATATTTTAAATCTAACTGTATGTAAAATTTCTAAAAATGGTTGGGCCACTTCAGTTTCATGTCATGACATTTTACCTCTAAAAACAATAGGCACTAAAAACAAGGACATTTTCTTAAAGAATCACAGACCTGTTATCACACCCAGGAAAATTAACAAAGTTTTGATCACCTCTATGTCCTGTTCATGTCTACATTGTCCTAAGAATGTATTTTGCAGCTCTTCTTTTTTTTTTTTTTTTTAACCCAGGATCCAATCTAGGTACATACTTGTCATTTTATAACAATAAAATGTAAACTTTTCATGATCATTGTAGATTCAATATCAGTTATTCAAATTCTGGCATTTCTCTTGGCTTATATAATCTTTGTAATTATAAGAAAAAGCATTTGTGTGTGTGTGTGTGTGTGTGTGTGTGTGTGAGTGAGAGAGAGAGAGAGCAAGAGAGAGAGAGAGAGAGAGAATAATTACCCTTTAGAAGGAATATTAAGAATATGTTTAAAAATTTGAAAGCATGAATGTAGACATTTAAAATTCTAAGAAAACATAAAGATTTCTTATTTTAATCCATACCTGAGGGCATTTCTTAATGGAATGCAATAGTCAGTACTTCTTCAATTTAGATATGTTGCTTGTTTATATTCTCATGTGTTTGGAGAACAAACAAGTATTCTGCTTGATTTCATGCAAAGGAGAACATATATAAAATATTATTTATGATATTTAATTTTTGATCTTTTGATAGAATGATGAAAGTAGAGTACACACTAGATGTAAGATCCAGCACAATACACGTTTAATTCCCAACACTGCAGTGCGCACTGAAAATATTTAAAAACAAACTGGTCTATTTGAGTACATGCCATGTTTTCACAAACCTTTATGTTTCATAAGCAGGCAATGGATTCTTTAGCACATTGGAGTTTTTTTTAATCTTAGAACTTGCAAAGCAAAGAGGACTAAACAGTATTCGAATTGCTGAGAAGTGCTGAGAAAATAACACTAGATGATTAGACAAAAAGCATAGCCTGTATTTACATGTGAATTGATATGCCAAGTTAAACTATAAACATTTTCCTACCCAACATGCCACACAAAAAATATAAACCCAAAGGCCATTTGTGAAATTATTCAATTTATTGTCTGTAAAAACTTACTGTATTTGCAAAACATACATCTGTTCTTCAAATTTCTGAGAGCGATTACCATTTAGAAGTAGCTATGCCTATGACTGGCCAGTGAGCTTGACATTTGATGATAGCACATTATCTTAGGTCTGGGGAGAGACCTAAGTAATGAGCAATGGTTTAATATGACCTGGCCCATCTCCCACAAATCATTCCTTCTGCAGACATTTTTTTGGGCTGAACATTGGTCCTGACCTGTTCACATTTAATATATCTTTAACCCACATACGATGTATCTTAAATTATGGGGCTAGTAGAACACACACCTGGGTTAAATATGTTTGGTTATCCTTCCATATAAGATTCTCTCTCACCAAAGAGTCTCAGCATGATTTTGGAAGACTTCTAAAAATGAAGCAGCAGGAGCTGTGTGCTGCATCTCCTTTTTCTCTGGCTGTGCTAGCAGTCCTTCATGTGAATATGACTATGACTGTCCCCAGTCTTGGGAGATGCTGAGCCTGAGCAAACTGCCACTCATTATGAGCCACCCAGAATGGTCAGTGCACTTCCACCAGCCTGTCTTGTAGGTGGTTATCTAGGCCAACATTCTGCTGGCTCTCACTTACCATTTCTCTGTTGGTCACTCCTTGTTAGTACCTTTGCTGAGGTTATCAGAGGGCAGAGAAGAAAATGCAATAAAACATAAATCAGAGAGTTTTCCCACCATCTATTTCTCTTCTCTCAGTTTGGGCCTCCCAAATTTGGTTCTGTAATGCTCCAAGGATTTCAGTCATCTCAAGGGGATTTATGAAATTCCTGCTGTTAGGTTAGCTGTGATTGCTTAAGAACCTTTTGTGAAGGTGCAGTACATTGTAATTGGAGCTTTAGAGCATGACAGAGCAGAATTTGAATCCTGACTTCATCCTGTCCAACTGAGCAAGTATCTGGATCCCTAAGCTTTAGTTTCTTCATTTATAAAATGGGAATGGTACATCCAGACTCAGACAGCTGGGTGAGGTTTAATGAGCGCATGGAAAGGGTCCAGCCCAGGCCCTGGCACATCACAGACAATAGATAACAGTGCTTCAGTTTCCACAGTGGTACTTTTAGAAGAAGGGTAAAAAGACAAGACAGGCCCTTCAGAAAGGGATATGAATAGGAAGCATATGGTTCCCACACAGAGCAGTATAGCCTCTGGCTGCCAGGTTGACACCTGAGGGATGCCTACCTTGGCCTCTACTGGGTGTGGCTGGCCTAGACAGAAGCAAGTGAAAGCAATGGCAGCTTGAATCCATGAGTATATCCTACAGCATTAAGCTTGGACCATTTTCTTAAGGTTCTTAAGCAATCACAGCTAACCTAACAGCAGGAATTTCATAAATCCCCTTGAGATGACTGAAATCCTTGGAGCATTACAGAACCAAATTTGGGAGGCCCAAACTGAGATGAGAGAAATAGATGGTGGGGAAACTCTCTGATTTATGTTTTATTGCATTTTCTTCTCTGCCCTCTGATAACCTCAGCAAAGGTACTAACAAGGAGTGACCAACAGAGAAAATAGTAGGCCATCATACCTAATGAACCATTTATACCAAAGTTTTCACACTGTGGATTGCCACCTATTAGAGGGCTGTAACCAGAATTGAAAGAAAGAGGGGTGCAGGGAAAGCATGAGAAGAAAATATCAGAGTGAATTTGAGAAGTAAAAACAATGAAATGATATAGGTATGTCATAGGATTATGATGTAGAAAATATTTTTATTGGAAGTGGTAGCTGAAAAGGTCAAGAAACACTGAATTCAGTTCCATATTGTTAATGCTGCCACGTATCAGAAAGCATTGAAAATTGTCCAAGCATAATGCAGTAGGATATACTCATGGATTCAAGCTGCCATTGCTTTCACTTGCTTCTGTCTAGGCCAGCCACACCCAGTGGAGGCCAAGGTAGGCATCCCTCAGGTGTCAGCCTGGCAGTCAGAGGCTATACTGCTCTGTGTGGGAACCATATGCTTCCTATTCATATCCCTTTCTAAAGGGCCTGTCTTGTTTATCCACATGTCCCTAGAGCCTGACACTTAGGAGATGTGCAATTCTTATTAGCCATGACTGTGCAGGTTAAGTTAGCATTGTAGAGTGTCATCTCTGCTCTGAAAACCAGTTCAGGATGAGGCCCAGGCAAGTTTCTTCTGGGAAGGCAGACAGAGGTTGGGCCATCTATAGGAACCCAGTTGGGGTTAGGCTTTGAGGAGCCTGCATGGTGGTAACCAGTTTCCACTAAATCCAAACACCAATGGATAAAATGTCTCTATTGATGGGTTAGGCTCACACATTCCAATCCATATTGAAAATGATGGAATTTATTTTCATTGCTTAGAGGCTCAGTTTCAAAATACGACATTTAAAAGTGTTCCTTATTGATGTTTGGTTATTTCCTTCTGGGCTTAACTACATTCTGTAAAATGGGAAAATACTTTTCTTCCTAACATGAACTTTATACAGATTAAGGAGGAAATGTTTGTAAACCTTAGCATATCTAACCATGCCTGTTAGGTACCTAAGTGTCTGTTCACTACCTCGCTTATTATAAATTGAAAGTTGTCTCTTTTTTTCCCCCTTAAAAATAGAAAATGTTACATTGTTAAAAGTGACAGTTTCTATTGAAGGTTATTGGAGCATATGAGCCTTCTGATTAGTACCAATTAGAATGTATTTTACCTGATTAAGTTTACCAAGCTTGGCCTTGAACTTGCAATCCTCCTGCCTCAGCCTCTTGAGGAGCTGGCATTGCAACTTTATCTGACTTTTAAGTTGTATATCTCCCAGAAGAAAAAGAGACCTTTGCTTCTTTCTACTATGAAAGTATGACAGTTTTTCTTTTTCTTTTCATTATAACTGGTTGGTTGACAGGGGAGGACATATTTGGAGCCACACGAAAAGGTTCTAGTATATGTGAAAAATGCTGATTTTTCAGTGACCTTATTGAAACATTGACAATATCTAATGTATTTTAGTATTTTTTGAAATCATGTTAGAGAACCATATTGGCAAATCTTGCATCAAGTTCTGTCCCATTTGAGAATGTTTCCAAAAGCTTCCCTGGATGCATAGCTTCTGACTCTTTATGACGATGTATTAATTATGGAGTGAGGGCATGGTGGCGCACACCTGTAATCCCAGCACTTCGGAGGCTGAGGCAGGAGAATCCCGAGTTCAAAGCCAGCCTCAGCAACTTAGTGAGGCCCTAAGCAACTCAGTGAGAACCGGTCTCTAAATAAAATACAAAATAGGGCTGGGGATGTGGCTCAGTGGTCAAGTGGCCCTGAGTTTAACCCCCAGTACAAAAAAAAAAAAAATTATGGAGTGATGTCAGATTAGAAAAGATTTCAAGGTGAAGCACAGCAAATATCCCCTGAATCATGGTGAAATGCAAGGTTAATGCAAGATATAGGTGTGTGTGCTTAGAGGCATATTGATAATGTGTCAAGGGGCTGTGTAAGAGCACATTTCGGTAGGTCTTCTTTAAACGTTTTCAGATGAGTGCTTTACAAAGTGGCTCCTGGGAATGTCAGGGAGTAAGAGATACAGACATAGCCATGAGTGGCACTCTGTCTTCCAGAGCATCAAGCCTCTTCAGAGTCTCTAGAGGAAGAAGAAGTTGAATTTCTTTTCTTCTGTTTTTGCTCTATAGTCAGTATTACTGGGCAGATCTAGGCTTTTAAGAGTAGAAGTGAGACCTAGAATAATTGTTATGAGCTAGTATCCAGCACATTTTAGAGACTGAGTAAACAGATTATTCTTGTTTCTTCTGTGTTCATGTTTGCTGCTGAAATTCATCAATGTCCTGCTAATGAATCAAATGGTTCTGCAGGTCTTTCTGTTTAAACTTACAGGCACAGGCATAGCCATGAAAGCAGGACCAGGTTTGAATGGCCATGATTGTTTATTGCAGCTCTGGAAACCCAGTATTAACTTTCTAGTTAGCTTTGCATTTTCTTGGTGGAGTCTTGAAGGAAGTGGCTTTGCCTTTAGCTGTGTTTACCTTTCTACACTTTCTTTTGATTCGTTCCCTTACAATTTTAGAAGGAACTAGAAGACATTCTAGCGCATTCCTGAATTGTACCAATCAATGATTAGACTGGGGGTCTGTTATGCCTCTGCTTCAGCTCATCATTCTAAAAAGCCAGTTAGACAAAAAATCCTTGATGAGCTCCCCTGATGCTCATTATTTACCAAAGGCAGGTGCAAACCAAACACAGGGAGTTTGGAGGAATAGGATGGCTGTGCTGAGCCCGGGTCTTCAGATCTGGGATGTAGAAGGGAGTTAAATGGTTGCCTGCCAGTGTTGAATAAGGTCTTTAAACCTGACTTCATTATCCATTAATTGATCAAGATTATGAATTCCACCAAATTCAATCTGTGCCCAAGAGCAATAACATTGAATAAATGTACACATCAGTATAGAAGGGTATACCCTATACAGAGTGTTTTTTTTTTTTTTTTTTTTTTTTTTTTTTTTAGTTCTGGGGTTAGAACTCAGGGGCACTCAACCACTGAGTCACATTCCCAGCCCTGTTTT
>JAJEJO010050023.1:0-30862 GCA_020662805.1 Glaucomys volans | reverse complement strand
ATACCCTATACAGAGTGTTTTTTTTTTTTTTTTTTTTTTTTTTTTTTAGTACTGGGGATTGAACTCAGGGGCACTCAACCACTGAGTCACATTCCCAGCCCTGTTTTATATTTTATTTAGAGATGGGGTCTCACTGAGTTGCTTAGTACCTCACCATTGCTGAGGCTGGATTTGAACTCTTGATCCTCTTGCCTTAGTGTCCGGAGCTGCTGGGATTACAGGTGTGTGCCACTGTGCTCAGCCACAGGTGAGTTTTTGATGGTCTCTTCATTTGGATAATTTGCGTTGATCTCTCATGGCAACTCTCTCCATGGTGTCCCCAGCTTCCTGAGCCTGGTGCATCTCTGTCATCTTCCATGCTTCCCTCTGCTTGTCCCTGTCCCTTCATATGAATCCCTCTGCTCTGCCCCTGGTTCAGGCTCTTACCATGTTTGGCCAATAACCTTCCCATTGACCCCCTAACTGATCTCTCTGTTCTAGGCTTTTCTCCTTTTGAGTTTTTTCCTCACCTCCACAGTTATCTTTCAAAACATGAGGTCACACTACTCATTGTCCAAACTCCTCCGATGGCTCCTCATTGCTGACAGGAAAACAAAAACCAAAACAAACTGGGTTTTGACATGCAGGGGCTTTTAGAACCTGCCTTCTGCCACCAATTCACTTACCCCACTTCTCTCAGCCACCCCGGGCTACAGCTCTGAAGTCTTCTTCAAGTTTAACTAAGTCTCAGTTTCCTCACCTATAAAAAGGGAATGATAAAAGACTCCATCTCACGGGCTTAAGGATTCATTGGAAAACTGAAATTGAGTTTCAGGATATACTACAGAGTTCATAAAAGACTTCCTTTGCATCATGATAACTGGCACAGGGATTTGACCCTTTATTCCTGCTGATTTTGAGCCTTCCTGTGGAAGTGTTTCTTTGGTTTTTAAGACTGGCTGCCTTTGTGAAGGTATTCTGAATCTTTCAGTCAACTGCTGAACTTTCTTTATGAATTCTTTGTAGTTCTGTAATTGAGTATCCTTCAACTACATCACTTATGAAAAAGCCTGTCCTATGCTACAGTTGTGTTCTTCTGCCCATTTGAGGTGATTTCCTGCTGAGATGGGACCCCCTAAGTTCTCAGCCTGAGGTTGGAGGTGAGTTGGGGGTGGAATAAGCTGTGAGAGATTGTCTTCTTCTTCTTCTCCTTTTTTTTTTTTTGTGGTGCTGGGGATTGAACCAGGGCCTTGTGCATGCAAGGCAAGCACTCTACCCACTGAGTTATATCCCCACCCCGAGATTGTCTTCTTAAAGGGTCCATTTCTGGCAAGTGTTTCAGGTTCTGAGAGTGCATGTCGCAATACTCTAATGCGCTGATGCCAACCACCTGGAGTTAGCATGAGCTACACAGGTTATGGGCGTAGTCCCCAAGGAGACGGCCCTCACTTCACATGCCAGCCACAAGTTCAGAAGTTCTTAAGTTGCCCACATTTCCATCCAAGTAGCTACCAATTTAAGAGTTCATACAACCGTCTCTGATGTGGTAATTAGCTTGGATGGTTCACAGAGCCCAGGAAACTGCCGTACTTAAGATTGTTTAATTGTAAAAGATACTAATCAAATGAAGAGACATACAGGACAAAGTATGAGAAAGTCCTGGGTATGGAGCTTCCCTCTTTGCTGTGTGGGATCAAGATTTGTTACCTGCCTCACACATTGATGTACTCATCCTCCAGAAATCTCTATCAAGCTTTGGTGTCCAGAGTGTTTATTGGGGGCTCATTACATAAGCATGATCGATTGATTCATTGGCCATTTGACTGTTCATTCTCCAACCCCCATCCCTCCCTGGAGGGTATCAGCTGATGCACCTTATCCAAAGCCCCAACTTGATCACATGATTGGTCATTTTGGAGAGAGAGGTCCTCACTCAGAGGCTTCTTGAGGATGCAGGTGTGGTCCAAGGAACTCATGAATAATAGAGAAACACCAGTTACTTGGGAAATTCCAAGTATTTAGAGTATCCCTCCCAGGAACTAGGGATCAAGGCCAAATTCTTCATTATACAACAGTTGTGCTCCACCCCACCTCCCTCAAATGTACTCTTTGTTCACAATATGAGCCTTCCTATTCCATTACAACAAGAATGATGATGTGAGGGCCATCATGTTTAGTCAGTCAGTAGATGTTGGGTAAGATAAATGAACAGTTTCGTGCCTGCAAACAGGAGGTGGGTGGGAGGACCTAACCTTGGAAAGAACCTTAGAATAACTCTAGATTTGGCTTTTATAAATGAGCAAGTCTTTTGTACAAAGCAAATTATATTCTCCAGGGGAGGATTTGTCCTCATTGCCTTCCTATATTCCAGTACTTAGTGTGTGCTCCAAAAGCCTCCCCTTGAGAGGGAATATTTCCTAGCCGGCTGGTCAGGGGCATGGTGAGCCCTATTGGTTATCTGAATAATAGAGCTCAGCCTTATTCCAGGCATCCCTGGCCAATGAGAAGTTCCTTTCTTTCCATAAGGATCTGTGTGATGATCCCAGCTGGAGCTGCCCATGCTTGGACGGATAATGCACATTACCAGTAGCAAGCACTTCTGCTTAAGTGAAATACTGGCACTTACAGCTAGATTACAGGTGTATCATTGAAAAAGGTGTATCCTGAAAAAGGATGATAAGGGTAATGTCCACAAAGGAAGTTGATAAAAATTGCTTTGTTACACCATGTTTTCCAGTCTTGGGAGCAAATCCCATGTTTTAGGCAAAGGGTCATAAACACATTCACTTGCATATCCCACATGTATTTTCCCCAGAAAATAGGCTTAGTTTATTTCATGAAATTTAATTTCCTCAGATATTAATGGACTGATCCCTGAATGAAATGTCTTTACAGTCATTTGCAGAAGAATTTAATTTTCTCTAATGTTCTGTCTTTCCATTTCCATTTCCAGCACTTCATAAACAACTTGGTGGGATCAGTGTTTGCCACCCTCTGACTCCTATATTCTCTGTTTCTCTTTCTCTGTTTAAAATATTTTCTGTTGTCAGTGACATAGTTCTCCAGTTTTCTTAACATTATGTGAAATTTCTATTTCAAAATTTCTAGGTGCTTCAGGAACATAATAATTAAGGGTTATTCCTGTAGGGACAGAAACACCATATTAGCACAGTTTTTCCTCTGAGACGGCTAGAGAAGGAAAATCCTGTTTAGAGGGTTTGCCTCTGTGGTCTTTTTTAAAAATAGTAGTTATGTAATGTGAGGTTTAGTTGGTCCCGAGTTGGGAAGCTGGTTTGTGTGTCTCTTGTGAACTATGAGGTCTGAGTGGCCAGACACGTACATATAATTTGTTCATGGGGGTCAGCTTGCAGGAAGCATCCTGCATGATAGCTATTGGGCAGATGTTGAAAGAAAAGCATATTGTCATTTCCTTTATACAGTATACAGTATATGGTACTTTATACAGTATACTGTATATGGTATATAACAGATGCTGAATAAACAGGTGTTGATCTACTTTAAAAAGTATCTTGATTTCAAATGGGATGCAGCGGGCCTCAGAAGCCTGGTTTCTTTCTCGGGAGTATCCTGATGGGCCAGGAGAGCCGGCTACCCTGGATTTAAAAATTAATTCCATAGTAGAAGAAAACAGGTGATAACATAAAAGGGTGCCTGAATGGAGAAGGGATCAAGTAATTCTCAGAAGGGCCCAACAGGGGAGTATTTGAGAACTGTCATCTGTACCAACATACAGACACTAAAGAAAGCACATTAAATCCAGAAGTCTCACCAGTGTGGGATGGGGGTGGAACAATATTAAATTGAGACCACAGAGAGGTTTGCTGTGCTAAAAGGAACACGTCTAGTAGGTAAATCCACATATGGCAAGAAAGAAACTCAAAGGTAAAAAACGTCAGGGAGCATTTTAGTGAGAATGGAATGGAATGAAGCAAGATAGAAGTGACTTCATTGCAGGGCTGGCTGTACTGGTTTTTCAGACTGGACACGTAATGGAGGCTCTTCAGCCTCTTGATATTTTGGCGATGAGGTATCTGCTGAGAGTACAAGAGAGAATATTAGTTGATTTCTTGCTTTGCTTGTGTTTGTAGTTTCTCTGCTTTCAAGCTTCTTTGGTCTTAATTTGGAAAACAAGTCAGAATTGGGTGGTGGGGTTGAAGTTGTGAGGACTTTGGTATAAGTGTCTGTTATGTTGATGTTTGTGTGTGTGAAAGGAGGAATTGTTGGTCACAGCATACCGAGACTTTAGGAGAAGTTAGCCGCAGTGTAGGAGAGGAGGCAAAGGCCATGTTTGTTCAAGAAACCATAAGTTCTGAGAAGTCTGTGGATAGGAACCATATACTTTTACCTCCTACTAGTACACGTCTAAGCTGAAAATTGGTCTTCAATAAAGATTTCCTGAGAAAACAAAAGGAGCTGTGTTAGCTTTTCATTACTATAACAAAATGCCTGCAATAAGTCAGCTTATTCAGAGAAGAGGTTTATTTTAGATCCCAGTTTTAGAGGGTTCAGTCCATGCTTGGGTCTGTGCTGAAGCAGCCCATCATGGCAGTGAGTATCTAGAGTAGTAAAAACATTCAAATCATGGCCAGGACAGGACACAAAAGGAGGAAGAGCCTGTGGTGCCATAGTCTCCTTCTAGGGTCATGTCCCCAATGATCCAAGGCCTCCTGCTAAGCCCCACCTCTCATTAGTGCCGACCTGGGGATCAAGTCTTTAACCTAAAGACCATTGGGGGAAATTTTTCCAAATCAGAGCAGAAAGAATAAAAAGAAAGGTGTCTGCAGAGAGATAGAAGACTTTGAACAGTAAAGTTCTGATAGAAAATGTGGCAATTACTTCAGAGAAAGAAAAGGGAAGAATATGCCATTAAAAAAAACAACAACATCGGGGTATCCCTGGAGCTCTCTGAGCTCAGGTTAGTACTACACAGTCTAAAAGATGGATGGTAGATTTCAGGAAAGGGCACAAACAGTACAGAGAGGATCAGGGAAATTCAAAGCCAAGGTGAACAAGGGCTTGTGGAAAAGTTGAAAGACAAAGGAGCTTTCAAAGCACTTATTCTGAGAAAGAAAGACAAACCATGGCTTGGGTAAGACATTGTGATAATAAACTATGGCAAAGAAAAAGAGTTATTTGAACCCTATTTAGCTTTTATCCTTTCAACCAGTATAATAGAAATACAACTAGAAATGATCCACAAATATCATTAAGAGAAGAGGGATGGGGGTGTTGCTTAGTGGTAGAGCACTTGTCTAACATGTGAGGCCCTGGGTTGGTCTGTTGTTGTTTTTGTTGTTGTTGTTTGTGGGGGGTACTTGGGATTGAACCCAGAGGTGCTTAACCACTGAGCCAAGTCCCAGCCCTTTTTATTTATTTATTTAAAATATTTTTAAATTTGTTCTTTTTAGTTATATATGAAAGTAGAATGCATTTTGCAATATTATACAGACATGGAGTACAACCACCTGTTCTGGTTGTACATGATGTAGAATTACATTGATCATGTATTCATATATGAACATAAAAGAGTTATGTCTGATTCATTCTACTATCTTTCCTATTGCCCTTCCCCCTCCCTTCCCTTCATTCCCCTTTGTCTAATCCAAAGTACTTCTATTCTTCCCTACCCCCATCCCCCCATGCTTATTATGTATTAGCATCCCCATATCAGAGAGAACATTCAGCCATTGGTGTTTTGGGATTGGATTCTTTCACTTAGTGCAGTATTCTCCCGTTCCATTCCTTTACTGGCAAATGCCATTATTTAACTTTCTCTTTAAAGCTGAGTAGTATTCTATTGTGTATATAAACCATGTTTTCTTTATCCATTCATCTGTTGAAGGACATCTAGTTTGGTTCCATAGCTTAGCTATTGTGAGTTGAGCTGCTATAAACATTGATGTGGTTACATCACTATAGTATGCTGATTTTAATACCTTGCATATATGCCGAGGAATAGGATAACTGGGTGAAATGGTGGTTCCATTCCAAGTTTTCTGAGGAATCTCCATATTACTTTTCAGAGTGGTTGCACCAATTTGCAGTCCCACCAGCAATGTATGAGGGTACATTTTTCCCCACATTCTCACCAACATTTATTGTTACTTGTATTCTTGATAATTTCCATCCTGACTTCCCCAGCCTTTTTTAATATTTTATTTAGAGAGAGGGTCTCACTGAGTTGCTTAGGGCCTTACTAGGTTGCTGAGACTGGCTTTGAACTCGAGATCCTCCTGCCTCTGCCTCCTGAGCTGCTGGCATTATAGGTGTGCACCACTGTACACAGAAAGACCCTAAGTTTGATCCCCAGCACTGAAGAAAAAAAGTGCACCTTGGAGGATAGTCAACAGAAAGAAATCATCAAGCCATTCTTCATTTGGGATGAAAGAAGGTTGACTCTCTATATCCAGATGAGAGCATCTTGGGGACCTGAGAGCATCCTGCAGATGTGGTCCTGGGACTGAAACCATGGTACCATGGCCCTTAATAGCAAGAGATCGTGGGATGGAATGAAGGGAATGGCTTCTGGGCTCAGTGGGTTTAGTTACTTCACCTTGCTGTGCCTTAGTCTCCCACGTGTAAAATGGTGGTGCCAGGTCTGCACAGTGAAGATGCCGAGTCTCACAGGAAGGTAAAAATAGCACCGATCACCTCTTCTGGTGCCCATAAGAAATGCATAAGATCATCTATGTGACTAGTTGGCAGAGTAGGCACCATGGAAGTGTTAGCTCTAATTATTATTGCTTTTTTTTTTTTCCCAGAAATTGTCCGCAAAAGTTTTGGGGATGGGAAAAATTTCCATTTAACTTTTTAGAAAAGGGGATGAGAGAGATTGTAGAAATTACAGCCTAATAAATGCGACATTAATTCCTAGCAACATTCTCATATGGGTGGTGAGTGCAGAGATGGTTTGGAAAGGCTTCAAAATAAAATGTCCTGATGGGCTCTGGAGTGGCTTGCATGACTTGCCATAAAGAAGCAGCATGAACCACATTGCTTAAATGACAAGTCATTTTGTGCCTCCCAGTTCTGGGGGCTGGGTGTCTGAAATTAAGGTGTTTGAAGGGCCAGCATCTTTGTAGGGCCATGAGGGCAGCTGTCCAGGCTGAGTCCTGTGTGCTTCTGAGTCCTGATCACCTTCTTTTATAAGGACACGAGCCTGTTGAGGGAAGCCAACCCTAAGGACCTCATTTTAACCTGATCACCTCTGTGAAGACCCTGTCTCCACATAAGGTTACTTTAAGATGCACGAGTTAGGACTCCGGCACTCTTCTTTTTGAGGGGACATATTTAATTCAACCCCTAATAGATTCATGACAAAAAAGCCAAGTGGAGCAAAACTCACCATGTTTTTGAGAGTACGGAAGAAAGGAAATATGTATGCTGTGAACTTGGAATTTTGAAAAGCATATTCAATGATGTCAATTTTTGTGTATCAACTATACCTTGATAAAGCTTAAAAAAAGGTTAGAGTTTAAAAAAATTAAGAAGAAATAGAGACTTTCTCTGAAGGACAAGTGGGCCACAGTGTCTTTCTTCATTTGACATGTATTCTCAAGATTTTATTATTTTCCTGGTGTTACAGACTCTTCTCTAGGACGTTTGCCTTGTGACAATACTATTACTACTACTACTACTAAAATATTTTTGTGATATTATGATTATTTTTGCTTTGTGGCATTGTATGTGAAGACTTGTGAAACAATTAGGAGATTGTTCTCTTGATGGATTGTTCCTTGCTCATTGGATAATGGTATTAAGATATTTATAGTGAAATGAATTTCAGTTTCCAATGGAAAAGACAAGAATAAATATGGTTTAAAATTTCATGGAAAAATGACACGATTCTCATTACTTTACTCAAGAAGGGGGAGATCTCCTGACAGTGACCTTGGCTGTAGTTCAATGTAAATATTCTAGTGTGGAGATTTATAATCTTCATATGCCTGGAATTTAGGATTTACATTTCAGTTTCAAATTTTTATTATTAATTTTATCATTAAGCTTTCTCTGCGAACCTCACTTTCTTAAAACTTATTGTGTTACTGAGTACTGCAGCATTTTATCTGTGTTTCAGGAGTTAGTTGGACAGACTCTGGTAGCTGGCGCTTTTGACCCAGCATCAGTAGTGGGCTCCCGAGGGTAAGGCGTGGGGAGGCTGCCTGGGTGCGTCCTGCAGTAAGCACTGCGCAGGCCCAAGCGTGTTCACAGTGGATGTGGCCCCATCATTCTCTTCTGTCAGATGAGCTTTGTGAGATAGAAATCTTATCCACCCATGGAGTTAGTGTGCTTCAAAAAGTGGCAGCCCCGCTCCACAGGGGTCCCAGTCCCCCACCCACTCTGAAAACCAATCCTGAACACACTCCTGTCCCCTGCAGAGTAACATCCTAGCTTTCAGTGCCTCCCCCCTACCCCAGTGTTTCTGTCTGAATTAATCATTTTTGGTAACTCAGTGTACATTTGCACAAAAGTAGACTTGTCCTTTTTTTTTGCATTGTGCTTACAACCACGTGGGAAAGAAGCTCAGTGGAAAAAGCTCTCCATGTCTTTAGAGAAGGGACAAAGTTCCTTTGCCCAAATGACAGAATAAATGAATGCCTCTATATTTTCCCTTCCTTATAGTTTCTATCAGTCTTTTCTATTTTTACCACTGGAGTGTCCAGAAATCCAATGTGTGTGGAACGACAGATATTTTTAATTTTTCTAAAAACCTTTGTTCTAAATGATGGGGTCTGGGCCCTGCCTGAGACTAGAGGGTGGTTACCCACGTGGCAGTTGTAGATGCAGCAAAGGCAGGTGGACTGGGGCCAAGCCCACCTCTGGGGCCTCTGTCCTAATCATGTGGTGGGGTTGGTCCCGGCTAGGCAGTGATTATAAGGAGGAAGAGGTAAAATGAATGTTTACAGAGAACTGGCCCAGCCCTGCCTCAGTGACCAGCTGGCACTCCTTGTCCAAGGCTTCCCCTCCCTGGTTGGTTTTCTTTCTAGAACTGGGCAGTGCTCTACCTACTTCAGTATTCTAATTTTTGCAAATGTCACAGTTGGCACAGTTATTGGAGCCTTAGCTATGAAGTGATTATCTGGGATATGAGTGTGAATTTTAAAGTTGAAGTGTTAAATTTTTGTAGGCACAGTACTCAATATTTCAAAAGTACTTATGTGTGTTTTCTAAATGGGAATGTGTTTCCAAATTATTTTAGATTTTTGGATAAGATTTAGGTTCTGAATAAGAGTTTGAGAAGAAGAGAAAAAATTTTTTTTCCTGTTAGGTTTAAATGTCAGCTCTTAATTTTTTTTTTTTTTTTAAATCATGAAGAACATATCAAAGCGACTCTTGGCTGTGAAGATTCGCTTTATGATGTTGTTACTTAAGGAAAATGCGTGTATGTCATCTCCCTAACATTTTGAATAATGCAGAGAGTTTGTGCTGCTGTTTTTGAGAGTGGTGCTTTTCTCCTCCCCTGTTCCATATCATGGGTTTCTAAACATGCAGGTGTTGCTGGAGCCCCCAGTGTGGAAGATAAGATTAATGGTACGACTTGTTATGTTGCTGCTGACTTTCTAAATTGGACTTTAATGTTTGCTTTAAAGAATAGCTATTCCCTCTGTGGTATTAACAATGTAAAAAGTTCTCTGCTGAAATGGAGAATTGTTCTCCTCATGATTAAGTTGATTTTTAGTAAGCAAATACTGAAGAAGGTGAAGCATATTTCTGGAAAATGCACATCACGTCTATGTTCATTATGCACATTTTCTGTTTTGATTATATGACTTTAAGTTTTGAACCATTTAACAAATATAACACAGTCCTGTATCTTACTTCTAAGATGTAAAGACTTTTATTTCTTGTGCTTTTGTTTCAAGAAGTTAATTCATAATACAATAGCCTTTGCAAACTTGCTGCGTAGTATTGTTATAAGTCCAAGATTTGAAGCCAGACTGATTTACATTTGACATTTGGACTCAGATAGTGTTATAGTTTGACTCTTCAATGTCCCTGCCAAGGTCTGTAGGTTAAAAGTATTTGTCCTCAGCTTGGTTCTACTGGGAGGCTATATAACCTTTAAGAGGTGGGCCCTGTTCGGGAGATCATTAAGCCACTGGGGGGGGGGCTAAAGGAGACTGTTGAACCCTGATCCCTTCTTTTTCTCTTTAGTTTACTGGACTTGAGATAAGGGGTTTAACTCTGCCATATACTCCCACTGTGATACATGTTATGATAGGTTCAAAGTATTGAGGCCAACTGACTAGAGAATGAATCCTCCAAAAGCGTGAGTGAAAATCAGCCTTTCTCTTTTCTCTTTATAAGTTGATTTAGCTCAAGTATTTGTGACAGTGATGGAGACCTAACACAGAATCATGTCCTCTCCAACCTCAGTTTCCTTGTTTGTGAAAGAGGATAACAGCAACCACTGACTAGAGTTGCTGAGAGGTTTGCTTGAGACATACATATAAAGTAACTGACTCATAAAAATTAGCCATTTCCATTATCATTGCACATTGATGACCCGGTTGACCCATGTGGTGTGGTAGACAATTCAAGACAAGAAGATTGGAGTTCAGGGACTGTGGGCCAGAGGAAGTCCACCAGAGCAGAAAAGGGAGGTTTCAAATTAGGAGACCAAGACTGGTTCTAAGTACATAAAGTGGTGGTGTTCTTCTCTTATCCATGGTGTTACAGACAGAGAAGTTGAGTTATTTTTTTCCAAGGTCCTTTTTCACATTAGAAGAATAAATAGGAAAAACTTTGTGGTCATTGGACACTGGTACCCGAGCTTGATGTGATGATGTTTCTTCTTTATCTGAACAGGAAGTTAAGTTACTGTTCTGAGATTCTTGAGTTAAGAGTGGAGTTTGTGCCTGGAATCAAGTGCAGTATACTGTTAATGTATGATTGGGAAGGCCAGTTAAAAGTTGGGATGAAAGTACACCTTCTGGCTTCCTTTTGGTTTTTGTTGCTCTGGATTTATGTGGGATGTTTGTCAGAGGTGGGTATCTTTGTCCTTGTGGCCTGTGATGTGAAGAATGCCCAGGGACATTGTATGATGTTTGGAAATGGAGGTTTGTAGCTGCTCATTGGGTACCAAAGGAATTTTGGGGGCTAATGCATTTTAAATATTATTCTGGAGTCACTATCCTTAAAGTCCAAACTGTGCAATTACTTCATCATCTTGGGGATAAAGGAGAGCCAGACAGATGACCCTGAAAGAAAATCCACTGTGGATTGTAGTGTGTTGAAATCCCAAATTCTTGGGAACTGACTGGGGTAGAAATAAAATCAGGCTTGCCTCTGCCTACCTACCTATCAAGCCCAGCAAGGCTTTGTTCCTCTGTCCTACATTTTTATGGTGGGAGTTCAGTTACTCGTACATTTATTCAGCCAGTGGCAGAATTCATTTATTCATTTACCTAATATTGATCCAGCATCTAGTATGAAGCAGTTGCTGTCCTAAGCACTGGGAATACAGCAGTGAACAAAGCAGATGAAAACCCCTGCTGTTATGGATCTTCTATTTTAGTAGGAAGAAGTGGGGAAAAAACCCCAAGTAATATATTAGAAAGTAAATCAACCTGGAAATGGAGATAGTGGATTGGACAGGTGGCTTACAATTTAGAAAGAGTTGGTTAGAAACCCTGGTCCTTTTATTGGAGCAAATCTTGGTAGATGTGATAGTCAGTTTTATATCACTGTGACCAAAAGTCTTGACCAGAACAACTCAGAGGAGAAAAACTTATTTTTGGTTGTTGGTTTCAGAGGTTCAGTCTCTGGTGGGCCAACTGCATTGCTGTGTGCTTGAGATGAGGCAGAACATCCTGGTGGAAGGGAGGTGGTGGAGGGTAGCTAGGAAGCAGAGAGAGAGGGATGGAGGGAAGGAAGAGTAAGCCAAGGGGGCAAGATATCACCCCCAAGGGCAGGCCTTGACAACCTCCTCCAACCATGCCCCACTGCCTACAGTTACCACCCAATAATCAATTCATTCAAATTATTAATCCATCAAATGGATGGGTCTACTTAGTGTACAGCTCTCATAATCTGATCATTTCACCTATCGTTGCATTGACATAGGAGCTTTGAGGGGGGAATACCTCATCCAAACTGAAACAGTGTAGATGAGGCAACTGGAAGAGCAGGAGTGTGTCTGGAGTTTGTAGGAAAGACCAGGCAGTCGGCAAGCCTGTGTGGAATGCAGGAGGGTGAAGAGCAACTCTAGGTGCAGCTAGCTAATGGAGAGCCAGGGAGAAGGGAGCATGGATGGCCTGTGGGTGAAAGGCCTGCAGAGCATGATAAGGGCTAGAGTTGGAGTTGTCCTTAGTGAGGGGAAGCTGCTGGGTGTTATGCAGAGGAAGGACATGGTGTGTGACTTAGGTTTTTAACAGGATTCATCTGGCTGCTGTGAAAAGAAGTGAATCCTTTGGAAAAGGGCATTTTGTGTGTGTGTGCTAAAAGGATAGTCATGCTTAGTGTCATGACATCACCTTTGCCATAAGCAGAAGTGTATTTTGCCATAAAATGAACCCAGAGTTATCCTGAGGCCATGGACCTTGAGGGAGTTTTGTCCCCTGGAAGTTGCTAGGACATGAGGGTCTGAGGAAAAGGACCACACAGGTGGTGTTCATTGTTAGTGACAAAGTCAGTGCTGTTGACTGCTGCAGGGTGAATTACATGATGTACTTTGCTTTATGTGCAAAATTTTATCTTTCATTCATGTCTGTTGGCCTAGATTGCTTTAGAGGGAACTCGAGAAGTCTTGTAGGATGACTGGGTCTCGTTTATTTTCCTTCTTTCTCCTCCCTCATTCCTTCATCCATTTCAGCATATGCAAAATGGGGAGTTATAGGAATATTGTTTTCCATAACCCTTCACCTATAAGATAACTAACTCCCCAAGAAATGGGCAGTGTGGCTCAAGAGGTGGGAAAGGAAATTGGACAAACATTAAACCTCTCCCAGTGCATTCCTGATAACAATGAGCCCTAAAGGAAAAGGGCAGATATGGAATGCTAGGCCCTAAACCTTGACCTTCCCCATGTCAACCTAGTCCTGAATGACAGTGGGCAAGATTTGAACATTCATCCTTCAGTGTCTAATTTTAACCTGTACAACTCGCCCCTGATGGTGCAAACTGCATGCACACAATGATTACAACTTTCTCCTCATACCCTATAAAATCAGAATCCCCCCTGTAACTGAGGGCCATTTTCCCACTGGGAAAGTGGACAGGAATGATGCCCAAATCTGTGAAGGAATAAAGGCTTCTCTGAATCCGTCGAAGTCTGCCTGCCATCCATCCTTTTGCAATTACAGTTACCCTTTCAGAGTGTAGTTATCTTTACTGGGTTAAGAAATACAGTGCTTTATTCCTTTATAACCCTCCTCAAAATAATCTGTGACGTTATTCCATTATTTGACTAGAATTGAGAAAATTAATGACTATGAGATTTAGTGATAAATAATATGGCCAGGAGAAAATTTGACATGGAATTTCAGCTGATGGTGGGATGATGTTGGTACCTTTGGGAGTATGGATATTGAGGAAAAGGCAGTGTTAGGATTAGCGAGTAAACATTTGTGTGAATTGCCTTTGTTTGCAGGTGACCCACTAGGTAGTTTTGGTATTTATCTTACTTCATAGAAACAAGACTTTCACATTTGTCAACATTGCACAAAATGTTTTTACCAAATATGTGTACACCTCGTTGGTGCATGACACTTTTCTCGGTTTTATAGAATATGTTGAGGATATGATCCTTGCTGTCAAAAATACATAATTAAAAGAAGATATGACCATTTCAGAAGCAGGAAAATGTCGACAGTAAATCTCTCAGGATTTTAAAAAAAATATGGCCCTTTAAGATGCAAAGTTTCTCATAGTAAATTGTGATCATAGAAATATTGTTGTGTATGCAGCAACTTTGTTTGTTGGCTTACAGATCATTTCAGTGAATTTTAGTATTTATTACACTTTTGATCATCTAAATACATTATTCTTCCTCAAATCTTTCCCTAATTTATCTAGAAGAAATTTGAGTGAATAAAACACTTTAAAATACTTGAAGCCAAAAACTTGATCAATATTCAATTCATAGTTTAATAAAGGCCATGTGTAGTTTAACTATGGGGATACCTTCTCTTCCTTTGAAAGTGTTTCCTAATTAAAACCAGATGAGAGAAGAATATTCAGAACACTAAATAAAATGGATGTGCTTTGTGGAATTGGCAGAATTCATCAGTACATGGAACAATGATTCATAACTGCATTTGGTGCTATCACACATCAGAGTAGATCAGCAGAGGCCCAGTAGGAAGACAGCTAATATAAAACACCGAGGTGAAAGGGCTCATTGGCATTACTGGGTTCAATTGCCACTCTAGTGGCACTGTCTGTTGTCTGTGTAAACAGAGTTGCTAAGGACTTTCCCACTCAGCTGCCACTCATATTTATACAGTTGAACAACCAGTGATAGAGGGACCAGTTTGCCAGCTTCCAGCCTTTTCTTCCTCCTCTTCTGCCCACATCATGCTTTTTTCCTCCAGCTGTTGCTGCATATCTCCCTAATCCTAATCTTTCCTTACTCTTTATGCTTTTTTTTAAGTCTCTTTTGTTCTCTTGTTTATGGTTTCATGTGTATGGATTTTATACCTGCTTCCACTGAACTCTACTTAATTCCTTCTCACCTCTGTTCTCATTTTATCAGTTCATACCTCAAAACTTAATGAAACTCTTTCAAATATTTTTGTGAAGTACTTTTTAAAACTCTTTAAAAATTCAAACATTGTATCATTGTACATATAGCTAAAGTCTCCCTGAGAGCAAAACAAAGACTAGGTCACTCCCTGTATCATTGAGCCACAGCAGAATGCAGGTCTTAATTTTATGAAAACGGGCATAAAATACAGAAGATAGAAGGGAAAATGGGGAGAGAGTGAGCTTTAATTATGGTGTCCAATAAAAATTTCCTAAGAACTGGAAATTTTCTGATTTTGTATTTGAAATCTTCTGTTAAATGGCATGTTCATTCATGTTTTCTTATTTACTCATGCTCTAGTTATTGTTTTTTAATGAAAAAACTGGTTTTGTTTTTATCAACAATTCCAAACAAGAGCAAATGAAATATTTCATAAAGCATAAAGGTACTTTTACATTCATATAATCATGGTATGTAGGGACACACCTTAAAATGGTGACCCCAACAACACCACCCTCGGGGCAAAAGCCTCCCCCACTCGGGGTACCACCAAGGTGGCGGCCCAGGATTGGCTCATTCAACTTCCATGAACCTGAGCAGCTTTACATCTTAGCAGACCTCTGCCCTGCAGGCCTTGCTGTATACTGCATGGGCTGTTGACCTTAGGGTGATTGGCCCCCGCCTGTATCTCCTCCCCTCGCTCCCTTTTCATATACCTGTTTCACCTCCCCATTAAACTGAGATAGTGCTCGACAGACTCCCGGCTGGTATGCGTTTTTCAGCCGTTGACACTCACCATCCTGTTTGACCCCCGTGCCCCCTCCGGCTGGTCCAGGGTGGGCACCCAACCTTTGTTGTTCGATGCGGAACAACAATGGTAAATACGTTTCTGGGGCATAAAGGCACATGCTTTGGAGTTTAAAATAGGCCCAACTGCAAGATTATGCATATAAAACTCCCATTATTGTTTATGCAATAGTGGATTAATCAAATTAAACATTATACAATCTAGAATAAAATAAAATGGAAACCATTTACTCAAAAGATACTTAAACCATCTTTATTTCTACAATATTATTCTCAAAATTCTAATTTTATTAAGCTTCAATTGGAGCAAAAGGATAATCACTTAAGTGAAAGCAGTTACTTAAACTAAAAATAAGAAATAAGTCAAATTAGTTTTGAAGAGAGATTAAAATATTGTCATGTTTCTTGTCATTCTGGATGTTCAATAGCAGGCTCATTTGAAGATGGAATCAACCCTGAGGGGAACTCACTTCTGCTTTCAGAATGTGGGTGCAGCAGGGAAAACCCGAGCACTTGGGGGAAGATGATCAGGAAAACGCCTCAGTGAATGGATATTTTGCATTGGGAATGGAGGCGGTGGTGGGCCAGGGGGAAAAATCATCTCGAGATGCTCCATACATGTATCTTGGAGGAGGTAGAGGCAAGAAAGGTCCTCTTCCCTTGAACTGACTCCCTGCATCCACTGGAAGCAATGGACCTCTGATTGGAACAAGAGGTGAAAAAACAAAGCCACCACCAGTTGCTTGGTGTGGGACATGCTCTCTGCAAAATGCTGTATTGGAAACACCAAGCGCACAGAGATCTTGTTCTAAAAGTTGAAATTCAAACTCTAATTCAGCTAATTTTTGTGTGTTGGGAGCATTCACTTGCCTGAAATTCTTGAGGTTTCTGTCAGCAGCCCAAGTTGCGAAAGGATTATCATGTGATTTTTTCCCATAGGACATAATCTTCCTCTGATAAAATTGGTAGGTTGTGTCCAATTCTTCCTCAAGAACTTTGGCTTGATTCTTACAGGTCTCCAGCTGTTCAGCTGCACGCCTGACCCTTTTCTTTACTTCAGAAAGTCTCCTCTCTTCCTCTAAGCGGTACTTTTCCTCTGCTGTTAATTTCCTGTGGAGTTTCAATTCATTTTCTTGATATTCTTCAATCATTACATCCTCTCTAAGCACAGAAGCCCATTCTCTCATCTTCAGCACTCGTTCTGTCAGAGACTTAATGTGATTGTCTTTGTCTGTTAGAACCTGTTCTACATGGGCCTTGGAGTTTTCAAATGTTTTTTTCTCTTTATTAAGGTCACTCACTTTCTCCTTCCATCCTTCAGCTTCTTCTAAAAGGTGTTTCTGGCTTTCCCGAAGTTTGGAATTTTCATTCAAAGCCTCTTTAGTTGCTGCCTTAAGTTTTTCTTCATTCATTTCAACTATTCTTAAGGTCGATTTAGTGTCAAGTATTTGTGATTGGATGAATTTTGATTGATCTTCTAGGGACTTTATCCTTTGTGATGTCTCTGCCATCAGTTCCTCCTGTTCAGACCTTTTAGATTTCTCTTCTTTTATCTCTTTTTCTAGAAAGCGTATTTTATCCCCAACATTAGATTTGCACCTATTCAGCATTTCATTTATTGTCTCCAAAATTTGTGTTTGTTTAGATTCCTTCTCAGAATTGGCATCCTTCAAAGATGCCTCTAAGCCTTTGTACTCTTTTTGAAGATGGCTAACTTTGTCAAGTAGTTTACATTTGTCATCAATTAGTCCAGAAAGTTTGAGTGCAAGCTTTTTTTCTCTTTTCAGGTAAAGCCTGCTTCTAACACACTGAACACTTCTCCACACAAACAAGAGAACAGTTAAAAATCCAATAACTGCACATATCACCAGCTCCCAAGGAGCACCATGAGGTTCAGGGCCTGGTCTCATCTCTTCAGGCATTGCTGGACAACCCTGAATATTTCTTCCAAGTCCAAGTAAGGCTGAGGGGCACCCCTTGGCCCCTCTATCGCACCGCACCAAAACTACTTTGGCAACTACATCCTGCCCAGCCACATGAAAACAGGCTGGGGACTAGGCTTTCTGTAGGAGACCAAACCTGCACAGTGCAACCAAGGGAGCAAATCCCTAAGAACAGAATGCTAGAGCAGTTGGGTTGCCAGGGCACTGGCCCCTGGGGCTCTGTGAGGTCATGCTGCCCAATGGGGCAGTCTCACCCCCCCCCTCAGCTAAGCCCCGCCCATCCCTAGCAGCCCAGGTTCAAGCCCACCCCTCTGGTTTTGGCCAGGTGGCCAGGGTGCTTATTAAGCGCTACTTATTCTGTGCAGTCAAAACATCATCCAGTTGATGTAACTGAAATTCTAAAGCTCAGTGAATCCTTTTTAAAGAGCTTTTATACCATTTTTTATATTTTTACCACTTGCCCTTTTGTTTTAATGACTCATTCCTTTCTGTCCCCTCTCCTTTTCTTCCATTTACCTTTTCCCTTCCCTCCTTTTCCCTTCCCTGCCTTTCCCTACCTCCCTATCCTTTTCTTGCAGTGAATGGGGGTTCAACTCCAAGGCCTTGGATGCTAGGCAAACTCTCTACCACTGAGCTCCATCCCCAGCCCTGTGGACACTTTCTATGGAAGTAATTTGAATTACTTCTATAGAAAAACTCTCATGTTAGACCAATTGGAAAGTAATTTTATAAGAGTTTCTAACATGGGCACAAATTAGTTATGACAAGTTGTTTTTTTTAAATATCTTGTGTTTTACGTGAACACAATACCTTTATTTTGTTTTTATGGGGAGCTGATGATTGAACCCAGGGCCTGATGTAAGCTAGGTGAGTGTTGTACCACTGAGCCACAACCCCAGCCCCGACAAGTTATTTTTTTAAAGCATAGCATATCTAATGTTTGTAAAAAGAAGGAGCTTAAAATGAGTTGGGTTCTACTATGGAGCAATAGTTACAAAAGCAGCATGGTACTGGCACCAAAATAGACAGGTAGACCAATGGTACAGAATAGAAGACACAGAGAAAACCCCACATAAGTGCAGTTATCTCATACTAGACAAAGGTGGCAAAAATATGCAATGGAGAAAAGATAGCCTCTTCACCAAATGGTGCTGGAAAAACTGGAAATCTATATGCAATAAAATGAAATTAAGCCACTATCTCTCACCCTGTACAAAACTCACCTCAAAATGAATCAAGGATCTAGGAAGTAAACCTGAGACCTTTCACCAAATAGAAGAAGCAGTAGGCCTGAATCTTCTTCATGTTGGCTCAGGACCAGACTTCCTTAACAGGACCTCCAGAGCACAAGAAATAAAAGGAAGAATCAATTAATGGGACAGATTCAAACTAAGAAACTTTCTCTCAGCAAAAGAAATAATCAGTAATGTGAAAAGAGAGCCTACAGAGTGGGAAAAAATCTTTTCCACACACACTTCAGACTGAGCACTTATCTCCAAAATTTATAAAGAACTTAAAAAACTTTACACAAAAATACAATGAACTCAATCAATAAATGGGCTAAGGAACTGGGTAGAGACTTCACAGAAGATGATATACAAAAAAGATCAACAAGTATATAAAAAAGTGCTCATCTCTAGTAAGAGAAATGCAAATTAAAACCACTCTAACTCCTACTAGAATGGTTATTATCAGGAATACAAGCAATAATAAGTGTTGGTGTGGATGTGGGGAAAAAGGCACACTCATCCATTGCTGGTGAAGTTGCAAATTGGTGCAGCCACTCTGGAAAACAGTATGGAGATTCTTCAAAAAACTTGGAATGGACCTGCCATTTGACCCAGCTATCCCACTCCTTGGTTTATACCCAAAGGTCTTAAAATCAGCAACGTACAGGGATGCAGACACATCTATGTTCATAGTTGCTCAAATCACAATAGGTAGATTGTGGAACCAACCTAGATGCCATTCAATTGATGAATGGATAAAGAAACTGTGGTATGTATATACAATGGAATATTCCTCAGCCATAAAGAAGAATAAAATTATGGCTTTTGCTGGTAAATGGGTAGAGTTGGAGAATATTATGCTAGGTGAAATAAGCCTAGCCCAAAACCCAAAGGTCAAATGTTTTCTCTGATCACAGGATGCTGATTCCTAATGGTGGGGGGGCCTTGTGGGGACAAGAAAAGAATGGAGGAAGTATGGATAGTGTAGTGGAAAATGGGACCAGGGTGGTTTGGGGAATGAAAGGTCGTACACTGAGATGGACAGTATGTATATGTAAGATTATATGAATGTTGTGAATGTACATTGTGAGAAAAAAGATATATTCCCTGCTGTATAATTATATCAAAATGGGTTCTACTGTCATGTATAATTTCAAAGAGCCAATAAAAAATGAGTTGCTTTCATGTTAATTTTTCTAGACTATTTTTTTAAGAGTCTTCAAAATCTTTTTTCAGATATTCACTTTTTTTGTCTTCTCATAGGACTTAAAAATGTACAAGTAAGCTAGTGGTATGCATGACTTCATGAATGGTATGAATCTACATTGTACACACCATAGAAACTAAAATTGTACCCAATTTGTGTACAGTGAATCAAAATGCACTCTGTAAGAATAAAAAAAAACAAAATTAAAAAAATAAACATATAGCAAAGAGGATAAGATATGACTCTCTTAAATGGTTTTAGCTCCTGAAGGTGAATTATGTTGTTAAGATATATAGTTCATTGATTCATGAAAATAAAAGACATTCAAATACATTTTATATTCCTAGGTATGCTGGAATTCTTGATGAGCCAGATCTCATGTTTGAAGGAAAACATTCACTAGTAGTCATTGGTTTTCCAAATATCTCTAAATGCATGACAGTTCAAGTTCAAAGGCATTATGCCACCATGTAGGATGAGCCCCATTATTATTTATAGTTCTATGGCCAGAATTCGATCAGTGTCAACTGAAGCACTTATCCTATTCTGTATGGTATGAAAGTGTAGGAACATGTTAATTAATGTAATTATGTGAGGTAATGAATATGTGAATTAATTTGATTGTGCTGAATATTTCACAATGTATATACCTGTATCAGAATCAAATTATAAGCTGGGAATAGTATCACATGCTTGTAATTCCATCCACTGAGGAGACTGAGGCAGGAGGATCTCAAGTTCAAGGCCAACCTCGGCAAGCTTAGTGAGGCCCTAAGGGAATTAGTGATACCCTGTCTCAAAATTAAAAAAAAAAAAAGGGCTGGGATATGTCTCAGTGGTAAAATGCCTCTGGGTTTAATTCCTGGTACAAAAACAAACAAAAAACCCACTTGCAGTTAAATATTATCTAATTATTGGTTTGACATACAGAATGTAAAAATTATGTTGGGCATGGATTTTTTTTCCCCCAAGTCACTTTGGAAAAAGAATTACTACTTTTCTTTAGATTTTTCAAGGAATTTTTGTATCAGACAATCCTATCTTTCCTAAAGAGAGAAACGGCCCATTATAGACCTTCATTATCCAGATGGGAAAGTGGAGATTGAGAATGATGTAATGATCATATGTAAGATTACAGAATATATGCCTCCTGACTCTTAATGTAAATATTGTATTGAGTGTATTAGGATGTTTCTATGTAATGGAGAGAAATCATAGTAATTGACTATTGGCTCGTGGGTATATGTACTTTGGTTTCCTGCTCTGGGAGTCAGTTCTAAGTTGAAATCCAACATTGACTCCCACAATTAGATAATTCAAAAGAGATATAGGGACATCTGTACCTTTTTGAACCACACATCTTTGCTTGGGATTTCTACTTTGGAAAATCACTTTTCTTTCAGAATTTTTAAATTAATTCATGTTTTAGCTTTTATAGATATCTGCAAAACAAGAGTGAATTCTTGAAAAGAACCTGATAACAGTTCCTTTTATAGAAATTAAGGTTTGTAAATTAGATTATTGATATTGTAGCTTTCAGCTGAATAATGTTTACTTGGAATGATCTACTGTTTTCCTTTTCACTTTGTAAATCTGGTAGTTTTCTTTTTTTAAAAAAAAATTCGATGATAAAGGTAGGAATTTTGTATGATATGTAACTACTAGATTCAGATTTTGTGCTCAGGAGAAGGTTTGAAGGGAGTGGTATCCAGTAGTGTAATGGGTGTGCACTCTATTCTCTACCTGCCTCCAAAAAAGCATCAACATGTTCCAACTCATTCAAGAGAGCAGGGGTGGGGTTCTATCTGCTGCTTTCTTCTGTGGCTTACCATTGGCCCTTTGGCTCTGCACTGATGCTGATTGTTTCTTTTTTTTAAACCAAAAGAAGCCTTTATTTTAGCTGGCCAGTAACAACCTCCCTTACACCTAAAAGTGGGGTGCCGGGAAATCGCGTGTTAATTCTGTTGCCAACTTTTATAGGGCAGGGGAAGGGATTAGGGTTGGGGTATAGGTAGGGGAGATTAGGGTGGGGCTGACTCTCTCCTGATGCCTTGGAGAATCTTTTTGGGAAGTATAACATTCCCCACTGGTCTTATCCATATTAAAAATCCTGGTTTAGGAAGCTAGTGGTTTTTCAGTTTCCAACTTCCCAGACTCTGATGGGTTCCATTCCTCAGTTTGAGCAGATTTCTTATTTTACACTAACTGCCTGTCCTTAATTAGGAACTTTTTAAGGAGTGGGGGCACGGACTGCTCTTGCTGATTTGAGCTGGAAGGGGGCGGAGTCTGGGGAAGCAGTTTGAAGTTCCTGTTAGAAATCTGGTCAGTGAGGAGCAGATGTCTGCTTGGGAAGAGCATGTTGCAGAGTCATCCGGGGTGCATGCTTCTATGAGAGAGAAACAAAATGACATAAGTACCAAAATGAGATTAATACAGAAAATCATGACATGGTAGAAGTCAGTCTCTCACCGGGTGGAAGAACTGAGAAGTTGTTCCCATAACAAGGCCTACAAAAGGCTGGAGAGGTTGAGGCCTCTATTTTGGAACTTGAATTATCAGGTCCATTTGCCTAAGAATCTCTCTTTGTTGCCTCCAGTCTTATTCTAGGGGCTAACAGAAGTACATCTTAAGTTATGTTAAACTATTATTTCTTTTAAATGCCCAAGAATGTCCATGGTTTGGTTTGGTTTTAACTGTTTTGCTAGGTGTTTCAGATCAAATTGGTCAAATTGACCTGTTCCTGTCTCTTAAGAGTCAGCTGAGTTCTCACAGGGGTCACTCGTGGGGAATTTGAGAGTCCTGTGTTTGGGTGGTGGCAGTTCCTGCATTTCAGCAGCTCCTTCATTCCAGCAGCCTCTGCATTCTGGGGTGGGCAGCAGCGCTCCTCCTGGATTCCAGCAGCTCCAAGGCAGTGGCTTCTGCCTTGTGGACAGCTGACAGCTCTTTGCTTCCATTCATGGCAAAGGGAGGCTGGTCCTTGCTCACTCCCATCAGCCCCAGGAGGGCAGGAGCCAAGCCTGTCTGGCCCACTGTTGCATCTCCTTGTTCTCAGCAATCTTTGCTGCATCTTCAACTCTGGGGGACAAGCCTGGAATGCATGGGTTATAAGCGTCCACTCAGATTGGGTTCTGTCCTGGATGGCTCCGAGCTCTAGTGGCGGTGGTATCTGGGTCCCAGTGGCTTTTTTGCTCTGGCTGTGGCAGTTCCTGTAACCTGGAGGCCGATGGCAGCTGGTGTTTCCTCAGCTCTGGACACAGCGATGCCTTCTGTGCAACACCGAAACCAGGCGGTATCTTTTGCCCACTGTCTGTACGGACGAAAACTCTGAGTTCTGGCAGCAACAAAGGCAGCGGTGTTGACCTGAAGATGCAAAGTTTTTTTTAGAGAAACTCTCTCATTCTCTAGATGCAGGCTGACTCTGAAGGCAAGAACCAAAACTGGTTTTCTTGGCCCCTTTGTTTTAATCTCAATCCTTCAGTTTGATCTTAAACATCCAGCAAGCCAGTTTCACCAGTTACTATCTCCTCTATTTCATAGGTAATGGCCTAGTATTCTTCTTCAAAACATTAATTAGGTACCAGCTACAGAGTTCACAAGGAAAAATACAAAATAGAATTAACAATCTAATTTGTGTAATAGTCATCCTAAATCCTGCCTGAGTTATATATTATATTTCCTATTTGATATCACAGTAATTCTACAGTAGAAAACAATCTTTTGAATATAACTTAAAATGAGCTGAAAGTTGACTTATTTTGGAAACATTCTGACTTGTAGCAGGGTGGGAGGCAGACCCTTATCTCAGGTAAGGCCTTTTACAATCTTAGGCAGAGTGTTCCAGGTCTGAAGTTATTTTTTTGCCTCCTCTTAGGACATCATTTTACACAGGTTACGTGTATCGTTTCCTGAATAACACAATATATTGCATTTAAAACAAATCAAGGAAAGGCTGAGAGCTTTTAACTCTCCTTTGGTGTGGCAAAGTGACCAAATATTTTATGTTTTATGCTATTATCCTTTAAACAAATCAGGCTCTCACTAACTTTAAATACATTGGCATTTAAATTTTGATCTCAGTGTAAAAATTAACAAATTTACATATACCCTATTGATAGCAGGTTCTGTTACAGAACATTAAATGATAAAAATAAGTCCCCAATAAAATTTGCCATTCCCACAAGCCTGATACTAACAATACAGACAAGTCTAACCTGGAGAACAGCAGCCCGACAAATTCCCCGCTCTAAAGACCTGCGTCCCAGAAGACATGGACACATGAATATACAAAGAGCAACCAAACCTAGTTTTTCAAGAAAAAACCCTAGGCTCTCCAACATAGCACAATACCCTACCAGTTATTCAACCACAATAAAGAGTAAAACTTAAAGAAATCCTTGTCATTTTAACATATTGATTACATTTTGATTTATATTAGCCCATTAACATTTGACCTTAGGGGAAAACTTTAAGCAGTTTCTAATTGATGATCTCACATACATGTAACTACTTAGTTACACAAAAACTTGTTGGAATTTGCCCTTTACCTACACACAGACTTTCTTACCCAGAAATATTTTCCCTTTGCTTTTACTGAATATATTTTCATACCTAGAACTTTCCACTTTCCCTTTCCCATCTGTTGACTCCTTCCTTGTTCTTATTCTAAAACAACTCCTATGAAATTTCTGAATTTAGATAAATTATTAGATTTCACTCTTAGTAACCTTGCTCTCAGGGATGATACAAAACAATTCCAAATCCCTTTATTTACCAATCCATGAAAACACCAATAATGCTAAAGCATGTTACCCCATGGAATTTAAGGTGTAATATATTAACTCTAATTTACTTATTTTACTGTAATAACCAAGATCAGACAAGTATTTTGAATAGTATTTGCCATCTCTTTCCTGTGGAAAAGTCCTAAAAAAACAATTGATATTACACATTTTATAGACATCAACATTTTTTTTAATTGGCCACCTAGACTTGTGAGGTTAGATATATTTTATCTTCATTTATTTACCGAATTTAAATTGAACCTTTTTAATCACGTGAATCAAATATACCTGGATCTATCTTTTCCTTTTAGCACTCTCTGTGTTAATCTCTAATATCATGTACATGAATTTTGGACACAATATACACTTAAACAAAGGCCTTGTAGGTTTTTATCTCCATTGCAATGTAAGAAGATGTTCAAAAATCTAAGTTGAATAAAAAATAGGACTGACCAAAGTTATGAGCTCAACAAGTACTGGGCTGGCCATTAGTTATTCTCAAATAAAACACTCTTTTGGTTTTTTCCCCTTGGGTTGGAAATTGGTCTCCTACTGGGTGTTTTGCTTCCTCTATTATCATTTCAATATAAATTCTACTTGAGATTTGGTTCCAGCTGAAACCTGATATCTGAGGCACTTTAACCATTTTTATCAGGACAGGATTTGAATGCTTAAGAGCTCTGTAACAGGCTTTTGTTATTCCTCCTGGGTAGAGGCACATGTCATTTACATATTGTAAAACAATTTGCTGTGGGGGTGTTGTAACACTGGGGCGGGGGGTTGGACCTGGTTCCTTCTCCCCCTCGGGAGGGCGAGATGGCGGGTGCCCCTGAGCCATCTTCTCCCTCCCTTGGACCCTGGCTTTTGGCAGATTTACTTGAGTCTTGAGGGATTGGTAGCAGTGCAAGCTGCATTTAAGTCTGGTCTGGCGTTTGCCATCAAACCAGTGCAACCTCTACTAGTTCCCGAACTAGAGGATGCGGAATCTGAAAGGCAATGCTTAAGCCATCATCCAAATTTGAATGTCAGGCATCGGGTCCTGATGGTTTGGCCGCCCAATGCCCTGAGGGCACCAATCAACCTTGAAAGTGGGCCATTTTGATTCCCAAAATTTTCTTAAGTTACATCCATTAACAAAAGCTCCATAGTCAGTCAGTGGCACGTTCTTAGAAGTCCTGGAAAGTATCTAAAAAGCAAGTAAGAACAGTGGGGCACGAGGTTGACTGATTCTGTCCTGTAGTAGACTGTCCTGAAGAGAGATGCTAAATAGAAAGCAAAGCCAAAACACAGAAAACACAAATGGCCATGAACCAGACTAATAAGACAAATACAGACAGACAATGAATGGAGTAGGCCCCACAGGGAGGCCTATTAGATTAGGCCACATAGAAGGCCTACCAGGATAGGCCCCATGGGGAGGCCTATTGGACTGGGGCCCACAGGAAGGCTGAGCAGACAGGTCCCAGATGGTGGCTGCCCCTCAGCCAGTCACACAGCAGCCAAGCAGACCCAGCCCCAGGCAGTGGCTATGCTGGCAGCCAGCCGTGTGGCAGCCAAGCCGAGCGGACCCCACGCAGCCCAGATCAGACTAACAAGACAAATACAAACAGACAGACATAGGCTGACCAGACTAGGCCCCACATGGCCTACCAGACTGGACCCCACAGGGGGGGCCTACCAGATTGCACCCATGAGGGGGTTCACCAGACTAAGCCTCAAAAGGAGGCCTGCCGGGAGCCAGAAGCGACATCTCACCCTGACCTGGGACTGGTGTAAGCGCTGAGTTCAGTCTGACCAAGTCCCCCAGATACAGATAGGCAACTCACCCATACAGGATACCAGGTGACTTTGTCCAGAAGGGCATCCTGAAGATGGGCTGGGATCCCCCCAAGAGTGAGGCTGAGGCATGTCTCTCAGGAGCTCCACTCTACTCAGGGTGGAGGCTCCCTGGAACCATCACAGGAGGCCAATTTAGGCGTGAGGGCTTGGAGAAATCAAATCTTGGTGGGACCAAATGTCGTACCCAAAGAAAATAAAATCATCCAACCTGATCACGTAAAGCCAAAAGAAGCTGGCCAGAGACAACCTCCCTTATGCCTAAAAGCAGGGTGCCTGGCAATTGCCTGATTGTTTTGATTGGTCACTTTTGCGGTGGTTGTGCTGGTGTTGGTATGGAAGAAAAGAGAAATAGGAGATCCCAGTGGGTGGCCTGCATTCATGAAAAGACCCAGAGAAAGGCTGAAGCTGCAATGCTTGTTTTTTCCCCCCACCAAATTTAACATGGCCATGGAAGTCAGCAGAGCACCTGTCTCATGAGGAAGGCAGAATTCTCCAGCTCTTTTGCCTTTTGTGACTCAGTAGGAAGAGTTGAGATAAACCAGAGCAGGACACCATTCCATGCTTTTACAATACAAGGATTACTGCAGGGTTATGGAAGATAATATTCCTATTGTAAGCTCAAAAAGGAAAATGGCAGGCAGACCTCGACATATTCAGAGCAGCCTTTATTCCTTTGGAGATTTGGGCATCATTCAGGTCCACTTTCCTAATGGGAAAATGGCCCTCAGTTGCAGGGGGGAAATTCTGGTTTTATAGGGTATGAGGAGGATGTAATTGTGTACATGCAGTTTCAACCATCAGGGGCTAGCTGCACAGGTTAAGATTAGACACTGAAGGATATGTGCTCAAATCTTGCCCACTGTCATTCAGGACTAGGTTGTGTTATACTCCCCAAAAAGATTCTCCAGTGCCATCAGGAGAGATAGAGAGTCAGCCCTACCCTAATCCCTCCCCTCCCTATAGCCCCACCCTAATCCCTTCCCAAGCCATATAAATGTTGGCAACAAAAGAACTAATGCACGGTTCCCCGGCATGCGCCTTTTAGGTGTAAGGGTGTTCATTGCTGGCCAGCTAAAATAAAGGCTTCTTTTAGCTCTATGTGAATGACTTGGATGATCTTATTCTTATCGGGTATAACAGTTCACATGGGGAGGGTCAAGGGTTAGGGCCTAGCATACCATATCTGCCCTTTTCCTTTAGGGCTCCTTGTTTCAGGAATGCACTGGGAGAGGTTGAATGTTCTGTCAATTTCTTTTCCTACTTCTGGAGCCACATAGTCCATTCTCTTGGGGAGTTATCTTATAGGAATATTATTTTCCATAACCCTTCATTCCAGACTCTGAAAGGGGAGAGGTAATTGGGGCATCGAAAGGCAGATCTGGCTGCTTCGAGATGAGAAGGGGTGATGGAGGGGAGCCTACTTTCAGTGTTCTGGAAGAGTATGGTGACCCTGGTGGGGAAGGTCATGGTGGAAGTGGCCTTGAAGTCATTGTAGGTGGAGTTCCCCTTTGTGGTCTCAGTGGGTCAGGAGGTGAGCAGGAGAATGGGGTCCATTTTTCCTGGAGACTTCTGGAGCCAAGCAGGTGAACTTATTAAGAAATTGTTCCTCTACAAA
The DNA here is from genome assembly GCA_020662805.1 of Glaucomys volans. Classification (NCBI taxonomy): domain Eukaryota; kingdom Metazoa; phylum Chordata; class Mammalia; order Rodentia; family Sciuridae; genus Glaucomys; species Glaucomys volans. The sequence goes on along the minus strand of JAJEJO010050023.1, from coordinate 2,755 downwards.
ATTAAGAACAGGCAAACAAAAGATTACTACAAGTACAGTGAAATCAGAAAAGGAGATGGTTAATTGATTTGCTAACATCAAGGGAGTAAAGTCAGCAGGTAATGTAGTTGGGACCCTATTGTCTTTAGTCAGAGTCATGGGTCCTACTCAGATTGACGGGAGTGATTCCTTGATCCCAGGAGTTTGGGGCCTACAGAGCATAGTGAGCATGACTAGCCTTGGAATCATAGTTTCCTGGGGCTTTTATTGTTTCCATCCTGCTTGGCAAGTTATGCAAAATAAGAACAGAAATAAAAGTAACAGTCTCATTATTACTAGTAACCCAGCTACATGTGTAGAAAAGTATTTAAAAGGATTCAGAGAAGAAATTCCTTCAGCTAATCTGCCCCAAACTTCTTCATTATCAAGAGTAGTGTTTTTGCATGGGCCGTGGCCAGGACCTGAGATTGTAATTTTAACACATCTAAAGAGGCATCATGAAAAGGAAGAAGTTCCATTAGATGATTGCCTACGTTTTGCCATTGGATCTCAGGATCATTGTATGGAACTCTAGTAACACAAAACTGGGTAATGTTATAATGACATTGGAGTCTCTGAGCCCATCCTAAATCTTGTACTTGATCACCTAGCCATATAACAGAGTCTTTTAATTGTTGAACTTCACTCAAAATTTCCTGATCAATATGTACTTGAGTTTGCCAGGTCTCAGTAAAATTCCTTTGAAATTGTTGAAGGAATTGAGCTGTTTGTGCTGCTGGTGCAGCAATGCCACCTCTGCAGTTGATGCAGAGGCGATTATCCCAGCCAAGATAACAATGCCAGCTATTAGCCACCTGATGAAACATTTAGTGCGGCCCTTTAGGTGTCCTGACTACTCCTGCATCAATGCTACTGAAGTTGTTTCTTGCCATGGTTCTTTTAATTCTACAGGGAGCCAGGTGGACAGTGGTTTTTTGAGAATCCTAACAGGTTGTCCTGGACTTTCCCATACAGTCTGAATGACACATTGTTGTAACATGCCGTTTTCCCATTTAACATGATGTATATTTTTTGAGGCATCATGTTGTATTCTAATGGGTCTAGATAATAAAACATAGAGGTTTAATACACATGCTGTGAGACAGGACTCCTTGAGAAAGGAAATATTGAGATGGGTAGCATATTCAAGATTATTACTGTAAAATCAGGCTGAGTTAAGCTGATCCAACAGTGGTAACAGGAGAACAGAAAGGCCAGATGTAAATCAAAAGGAAACTTTATTGCAGGATGGCGCTTGGGTGAAGTTCCCTGGTCCAGCAGGGTGCTGGTCTGGAGAAGTCTCACGTGGCCCATATGGGGGTGGGTATTTCTCACCCCAGGGTGGGGGACGGGAAGCTTGAGAACTCCATCCTCCTGGGATTGGCTGGAGTTGTTTGTCAGCTCCTGGTTGGCTTCTTTTTGGGGCATGTGCACTTTACATTGTTTCTCTGAGCATGTGCAGGCTGCCTGTTGCCTGCCCCCATCCAGTCGCCCTGAATTTCTGGAATAGCTCCCTCCTACATGGGAAGGATACATTGTTTCTTCCATGGTGCACAGGTTCCTTGATGCCCTACCCCCATCCATTCGCCTATACCGCCCTAACAAAGACCTTGAAAATCACCATTCCAAACTTGAAAGGCTCCTGAGTTAAAATGATTTTCCAGATGGTATCCTGAATTGGCCCTGAAGGGTGACAAGTGCCCAGAAAAACCTCTGAGGATGTTGGAATTCACACAGGAGATTTTATTAGGCAGAGGTACAGTGTCTGCCCTGAAGAGAAAATGGAGAAAAGAAAAAAGAAGAAGGAAGAAACAGGGCTGGGGAGCTTCTTTTATGCTCTGGAACTTTGTGGGCAAAATGATGATAGGCCCAATTGTTGGAAATTGAATTTTGGCTGACTAGGGATTAACCAATGGCTGGGGATGACAGGCTGATGAACAGACCAATGGCAGGCTAGCTAGAGAGACAGGGCGGGGGAGCTCTAATACCCCCTCAGTTATCTTAGCAGGCGTATCCTGTGCCCAACACCATGGAGGGAGACCCACGGGATTGGACCCTGGGTTGGTAAATAGCCGGAGGCAAAGGGGGGACTTTAGGGTAAACCAAGCGCCAGTCTGCTGCCTGCTGTGGGGAGCTGATGCGGGAGGCGGGGGGTAGGACCACCTGGCAGAGCACAGCTCTGACAGCTGTGGTTGGGTCTGACAGGCGAAGCCATTTCAGTTTTTTACATTACAGTTGGAATGTAATACAGTTCTTTTTTCTTTTTTTTTTTCTTTTCTTTGCGGTGCTGGGGATTGAACCCAGGGCCTTGTGTTTGTGAGGCAGGCACTCTACCAACTGAGCTATATCCCTGGCCCTGTAATACAGTTCTATAGACATGATCTAAGTTGTCCCTGTGAAATAATCTCCATCCCAAAACTCTGGTTTCAGCATCAATTAATTCCCCATGAAGACCCCAGCCTATAACCTGTTTTCTTGCAACAGAAAGATTTTGGGGATGGGATGTAACACATTCAGAGCACTGTAACAATTCATGGGAAGGATCCCAGTGTTCCCGGTAAGAACAGAGGGGCCTGTTTATTGAATAAGTAACCTCAGCTTTCTGCCAGGCAGGAGACCCTTTGCCAGTGAGGAAAATAAGCCTGGCCTTTTGATTTTGTTTCTCAGAGTCGTGTGTAAGCCAGGTTTGAGGCCCAGTGTGGTACCAATGTGAGTTATTGAGCAAAATGCAAGGGGG
>JAJEJO010050022.1:1846108-1857151 GCA_020662805.1 Glaucomys volans | reverse complement strand
CTTGTTTGTATTATCCTTAGTCCTTCTCGTTGCTCCTCCCCACTCTTGTCTCTTTCAGTGCTCCTTGGCATTTTCCCTGCAGTTTTTCCCTGACTCCTTTGCTTCCTGTCATTCTTCTGCCATTGTTACCCTCCTCAGACACTGGGGTCCACCTCTGCTTCAGAGCAAGTACAATGACTCCATTCTGTCCAACCTGGCACCCCCACTGAGCCCATCCCTTGCTGTGCAGCTAGGCAGCTCTGTGCTCACCTGAAGATCTTCTCCCTCAATCTTGGGAGGTACTTTCACAAACTGCTTCCCATGTTCCTTTTCTGCTGATTGATGCTGTGGTGACTCCTGAAGATTTTCACTTTCTCTATGACCGGCCTCATACGATCGGGATAGAATGCTGCTGGACCAGTAAAAATCTTCAGTGTCGTCACTGGTCTGACTTCCGATCAGGTCCATGAGTTTTTGTGAAACATCATACAGTTTGGACGCAGTTTCTTTGATCTGCTCTTTCTGATCTTTTGTTAACTTCCTTATTTCTCTCTTGAGATCCAGTGTGTTGATGGAGTTCTCATTTGAGCCTGTATCACCCTCCAAGACCCCAGTAATGATTAAATTGCACAGTTGGTCTGTGTTAATCTTTTCAATCTCAGTGGCCAAAGGTGCATTCTTCTCAAAGGCTTCTTTTGGCTCCAAATCATAGCACACATCTTGATGGTCAGGGTTCGCCCCATCTAATAACTTGGCAATGTTTTGCTCAGAGTCATCCAGATTTTGATCTCCTCTCTCACTGCTGCTACTTTCCCAGGACCCCTGCACAGCCCAGGAAGAATCGATGGATATCACATCCTCGTAGGTGATCACACCCTCGTAGGCAGTGGTCAACTCGTTGGCAGTGTAATTTGCATAGGCAGTGCCAGTGTCATTGGCAGTGATAGTGACATTCTCATAGCCAGCACTGTCAGAGATGCTTGGGCCAGATTTCAATTCTGACATTACACCTCGTTTTTCATCATGGTTACCCATAGAGGAGTGGGGGTCCATATTGTTTGAAGTCTCCGTATTCACTCTAACACAGGAAACTTCAAAAGAAAAACATTAATCAATGATATTGGGAAGAGAGTCATGACTTTGGCAGTAATTCCTATTCAGAACTAACCCACAGAGGCACATCATGTTTGCAGTCTCTAGTCACGGGCAGAAGAGGCAGACCTTGCTCTGTCTAAACTTACTGTTTAAGAACCCTCTGTACTGATCATCTGCACCCGATACCTCTCATACTCTGTCCTTATTACAGTTCAAAGAATTTGTATTCTAAAAGATAATTGTATATAATTTGAAAAATTCTGGAAAGTAGGAAGAAGAAAATTACTGTCCCTATGATCCCACACCATCCAGAGATAGCAACCATCAGTAAAAAAGATATTTTTCTCCCTATATACATACATATATGAATGTATATCATACATATTTGCACATATCCATATATATGTGGATGTCACATCTACAGAAATTTAGGTCATTAAATGTCATAACCTACAAGAAACACACATATGACTATTCTGTAATCTTAACCACTTTCACGACTCAATGTCCATTATTTAGCTGTCAATGATCCTTAGATTTTTAAGACCATGAACGATGGTGGTATTAATGGCAGTAACCCTCCTTATCCACCAATGTCTCTCTTTTCATAGTCTTACAGGTTGGATTATTGGACCAAAGAAAACAGCTACATTAAAGTCTTATAATAGTTGATTCTAAATAGCTTTCTAGAAAGAGTATAGTTGTTTAAATGCCCATCCTCCCATCGTCTGATGGCGTCTTTAGATTAGCATTTCCCAAGATCCCCCATCTCTCTCTCTCTCTCTCTCACACACACACACACACACACACTACAGTGTGTTAGGATGAACTGTGAAGACTTCTATACGAAACCGTTTCCAACTCCTGGAGCACAGGCAAGGGATGTCTGAACTCATCCAGATCCGTTGTCTGAGTGAGTGGTTAAGAAGCAACTGTCAGAAGTCTGTGTTCTGAGACAGTTGGCTACCATGGCAACAGAAGAACCTCATAACAGCCAGAAGTGTGGAAAGAGAAAAAGGGAACAGAAAACCAAAGGACCCATCCCCTTTGCTTTCAACAGTTTTCGAGCTGCTGTTACCAAAATACACAATGAGAATGACTTAGAGGAGGGAAAGTTTATTTGGGGCGCGAGTTTTCAGAGGTCTCAGTCCATAGACAGCCAACTCCCTTGTTCTGTGCCCAAGATGAGGTAGCACATCATAAGGAATGTCCCAAAGGAGGAAAACTGCTCCTCCATCCCATGGTGTGGTCAAGAAACAGGTAGAGGAAGGGGCTGCAGGATGAGCACCACTTCCAGGGCACTCCCCCAGTGACCCAACTCCTTCAGCCATGTCCCACCTGCCTACAAATACCACCAGTGAGTCCATTCAAACTAGGATGGACTGATTCGGTTACAGTTGTCAAAATGTACTCTTTTCACCTCTGAATATTCTTGTATCAACAGGAACTTTGGGGGGACATCTCATATCCAAAGCATAATACAAGGTCCATCCTTCTATCTGTATATTTTCAAATTGTCTCCCATACTTGTAAATAGACATATTGTGTTCACACAGTTTTTATAAAGAAGTTAGCTTCAATTAAAAAGTTGCCTCAATGCATTCATCCAGCTTTTAAATCTAGGAAAATACATTTTACAAAAATAGAAGCTTAATATTTAAAACCATTCTGCACTGGATTTGGCTACATCATATGCAGGACTCTATGAAAATTGAAAATGTGGAGTTTGTTTTTCAAAAATTAAGAATTTTGTCAGAGATAGCAGAGCATTAAGTTAAGCATAGGCCCCCTTTTATCAATGAAAAATATTTAATCCATATTTTTAAAAATAGGTAATTATATACAATATAGATTTCGAGTGTAAGTCTCCCCATCTCCTCTGAGGCAGTCACTACTATCAGTATTTATGTGACTTTCTAGAGTCAGTCCATATACATTTGCAGGTATATATAGTTACAGTTTTTTGAAACAACTAGCATATGATACATACTTACACACACTGGTTTTTAGTTTTGCATTCATCGTTTATCTTTTGTGACTTCCACATTTTTAATGTTTTTCTTAGTCCATTATAGTTATATATAATAGTGGGGTTCATTTTGACATACTCACACATGCAGGGAATATAATTTCTCCATTTCTGTACCCAGTACCTCCTCTCTCACTCCCCTTCATGCTGCCTCCCTATTCTCCACTGCAAAGGTCCCTTTTAAGTGTAGGTCATTTGCCAAAAAAAATAGCCTGGCTTCTATAATATGTTAGATTATTTGGTTGAAAAGCTTGAAGAAAATATTTTTGTCATGAGTAAGTAATTGTATCTGCAAGATCCTTTCCACCTGAAAAACTAGAAGTCTTAGTAACTCCTATGTGCCTTTACACTACATTTTCTCTCTCTCTCTCTCTCTCTCTCTCTCTTTTTTTTTTTTTTTTTTTTTTTTTTTTTTTTTTGGGACAGGGTCTCACTCAATTGCACAGGCTGGTTTCCAGCTGATGATCCTCCTGCTTCAGCTTCCCAAGTAACTGTGATTGCAAGCATGCATCAGTACATCTGGTCATACTTTACTTTTCTTTGGGTGGGGGAGAGGTACGAGGTGGGAAATCCAGGGCCTTGCACATGTTTAGCAAGAATTCTGCCACTGAGGTGCATCTCTATTCATTTTTAGATGTCATTTTTTTATTGCTTATGTTCTTTTTTATGTTTTTTTTTATTTAATTTTTTGATTCATTGAACACAAATGGAGTACAGCAATTGTTTTTCTGGTTGTACACAAAGTAGAGTCACCCCATCTGTGCATTCATACATATACACAGGGCAATGATGTCTGTCGTACATACTGTTATTATTCTTACCCCCCAACCCTAACCCCACCCCTCCCTTCCCTCTATGTCCTCTATCCTTTCTCCATTCTTCCATCATTCCACCCCACATTATGCATCATCATTCATATATCAGAGAGACCATTTGGCCTTTGGATTTTGGGGATTGGCTAATCTCACTTAGCATAATAGTTTCCAACATCATCCATTTACCTACAAATGCCATAATTTTATTCTTCTTTATGACTGAGTAATATTGCATTGTGTATATGTACCACAGTTTCTTTATCCATTCCTCTATTGAAGGGCATCTAGGTTGGTTCCACAATCTAGCTATTGTAAATTGAGTAGCTATGAACATTGATGTGGCTGCATCACTGTAGTAATCTGATTTTAAGTCCTTTGGGTGTAGGCCAAGGAGTGGGAGAGCTGGGTCAAATGGTGGATCCATTCCAAGTTTTCTAAGGAACCTCCACACTGCTTTCCAGAGTGGCTGCACCAACTTGCACTCCCACCGGCAATGTATGAGTGTACCCTTTTCCCCACATCCTCGCCAACACCTGTTGTTGCCTGTATTCTTAATAAAAGACATTCTAATTGGGGTAAGATGAAATCTTAAGGTGGTTTTGATTTGCATTTCTCTTATAATGAGGGATGTTGAACATTTTTTCATAAATCTGTTGATTGCTTATAGATCTTCCTCTGTAAAGTGCCTGTTCATTTCCTTGGCCCATTTATAGATTAGGATATTAGTATTCTTGGTGTAAAGATTTTTGAGCACTTTGTAGATTCTGGAGATTAGTGCATATCTAAAGTGTGTGTGGCAAAGATTTTCTCCCACTCTGAAGGCTCTCTCTTCACGTTGCTGATTGTTTCCTTTGCAGAGAAAAAGCTTTTTAGTTTGACTCTATCCCAATCATTGATTCCTGCTTTTATTTCTTGTGCTTTGGGAGTCATGTTAAGGAAATCTGGTCCTAGGCCAGCGTGATGAAGATTTGGACCTATTTTCTTTTCTATTAGGTGCAGGGTCTCTGATCTAATTTCTAGGTCCTTGATCCACATTGAGTTGAGTTTTGTACAGGGTGAGAGATATGGGTTTAGTTTCATTTTGCTGCATATGGATTTCCAGTTTTCCCAGCACCATTTGTTGAAGAGGCTATCTTTTCTCCATTGTATGTTTTTGGTTCCTTTGTCAAGTATAAGATACCTGTATTTATGTGAGTTTGTCTCTGTGTCCTCTATTCTGTACCATTGATCTACCTGTCTATTTTGGTGCCAATACCATGCTGTTTTTGTTACTATTGCTCTGTAGTATATTTGAAGTTCTGGTATTGTGATACCCCCTGCTTTGCTCTTCTTGCTAAGGATTACTTTAGCTATACTGGGTCTCTTATTCCTCCAAATGAATTTCATGATTGCTTGCTCTATTTCTATGAGGTCTGTCATTGGGATTTTAATTGGAATTGCATTGAATTTGTATAGCGCTTTTGGAAGTATGACCATTTTGACAATATTAATTCTTCCTATCCAAGAACATGGGAGATCTTTCGATCTTCTCAGATTCTCTTTAACTTCTTTCTTTAGTGTTCTGTAGTTCTCATTGCAGAGGTCTTTCACTTCTTTTGTTAGATTGATTCTCAAGTATTTTATTTTATTTTTTTGACATTATTGTGAATGTGGTAGTTTTCCTAATTTCTCTCTCAGAGGATGCATCACTTACGAATAAAAATGCATTAGATTTATGAGCATTAATTTTATATCCTGCTACTTCACTGAATTCATTTATGAGTTCTAGAAGTTTTCTGGTGGAATCCTTAGGGTCTTCTAAATAGAGAATCATGTCATCAGCAAATAGGGATAGTTTGAGCTCTTCTTCTCCTATTCGTATTCCTCGAATTTCTTTGGTCTGTCTAATTGCTCTGGCTAAGAGTTTCAAGAACAATGTTGAAAAGTAGTGGCAAAAGAGGGCATCCCTGCCTTGTTCCAGTTCTCAGGGGGAATGCTTTCAATTTTTCTCCATTTAGAATGATGTTAGCTGTGGGCTTAGCATAGATAGCCTTTACAATGTTAAGGAATGTCCCTACTCTCCCTATTTTTTCTAGTGTTTTGAGCATGAAGGGGTGCTGTATTTTATCAAATGCTTCCTCTGCATCTATTGAAATAATCACGTGGTTCTTGACTTTAAGTCTGTTGTTGTGGTGAATTACATTTATTGATTTCCGGATGTTGAACCAACGTTGCATCCCTGGGATAAAACCCACTTGATCATGGTGCACTATTTTTTAAATATGCTTTTGTATGCGATTTGCTAAAATTTTGTTGAGAATTTTTGCATCTATGTTCATTAGAGATATGGGCCTGAAATTTTCTTTCCTTGATGTGTCCTTCTCTGGTTTTGGTATCAGGGTGATATTAGCTTCATAGAATGAATTTGGAAGGGTTCCCTCCTCCTCTATTTCATGAAATACTTTGAGGAGTATTGGAATGAGCTCTTCTTTGAAGGTCTTGTAGAACTTGGCTGTGAATTTATCTGGTCCTGGACTTTTCTTTGTTGGTAGGCTTTTGATGACTTCTTCTATTTCATTGCCTGAAATTGATCTATTTAAGTTGTGTATGTCCTCCAGATTCAGTTTGGGTGGCTCATATGCCTTTAGGAACCCGTTGATGTCTTCGAGGTTCTCTATTCTGTTGGAGTATAAATTTTCAAAGTAGCTTCTTATTATGTTTTGTATTTCAGTTGTGTCTGTTGTAGTATTTCCATTTCCATCACGAATTTTAGTAATTTGGAGTTTCTCTCTCCTTCTCTTCATTAGCGAGGCTAAGAGTTTATCATTTTGTTTATTTTTTCAAAGAACCAACTTTTTTGTTTTGTCAATTTTTTGAATTGTTTCTTTTGTTTCAATTTCATTGATTTCAGCCCTAATTTTGATTATTTCCTGTCTTCTGCTATTTTTGGTGATGATCTGTTCCTCTTTTTCTAGGGCTTTGAGCTGTAGTGTGAGATCATTGATTTGTTGACTTTTCATTCTTTTATTAAATGCACTCTATGCAATGAATAAACAGTCTTAGCACTGCTTTCATAGTGTCCCAGAGATTTTGATATGTTGTATCTTTGTTCTCGTTGACCTCTAAGAATCTTTTAATTACCCCCCCAATGTGTTCTGTTATCTATATATCATTCAATAGCATATTATTTAATCTCCAGGTGGTGGAGTAGTTTCTGTTTTTAACTTTATCATTGATATCTAATTTCATTCCATTATGATCTGATAATATACAAGGTAGTATCTCTATGTTTTTGTATTTGCTAAGAGTAGCTTTGTGGCATAACATATGGTCTATTTTAGAGAAGGAACCATTAGCTGCTGAGAAGAAAGTGTATTCGCTTTTTGATGGATGGAATATTCTATATATGTCTGTTAAGTCCAAATTAGCGATTGTGTCATTGAGTCCTACGGTTTCTTTGTTCAATTTTTGCTTGGAAGATCTGTCCAATGGTGAGAGAGGAGTATTATTGTGTTTTGGTCTATTTGGTTCCTGAAATTGAGAAGGGTCTGATTGACATATGTGGATGCACCATTATTTGGTGCATAAATATTTATGATTGTTATGTCTTGCTGATTTATGCTTCCTTTAAGCAGTATGAAATGTCCTTCTTTATCCCTTCTGACTAACTTTGGCTTGAAGTCTGCTTTATCTGAAATGAGGATGGAAACTCCTGCTTTTTTACTCAGTCCATATGCATGGTATGTTTTTCCCCTACCTTTCACCTTTAGTCTGTGGGCATGTTTTTCTATGAGATGAGTCTCTTGAAGGCAGCATATTGTTGGGTCTTTCTTTTTAATCCAGTCTGCCAGTCTATGTCTTTTGATTGATGAGTTTAGGCCCTTTACATTCAGGGTTATTATTGAGATATGACTTGTATTTCTGCCATTTTAGCTTTTAGGGTTTTTAGCTTAACTTTGTTTCTCCTTTGATTGTCTCTTTCTTTAGGGTAATTCCTCCCCATGTTGACTGAGATTGTTGTTTTTCGTTTCTTCCTCTTCGAATATTTTGTTGAGAATGTTCTGTAGGGCAGGCTTTCTCTTTGTGAATTCTTTAAGCTTTTTTTTTTTTTTTATCATGGAAGGATTTTATTTCATTATCAAATCTGAAGGTAAGTTTTGCTGGGTATAAAATTCTTGGTTGGCATCCGTTTTCTTTCAGAGCTTGAAATATGTTGTTCCAGGCCCTTCTTGCTTTTAGGGTCTGGGCTGAGAAATCTGCTGATATCCGTATTGGTTTCTCCCTGTAGGTAATCTGATGCTTTTCTCTCGCAGCCTTTAAAATTATATCTTTGTTTTGTATGTTAGGTATTTTCATTATAATGTGCCTTGGTGTGGATCTGTTGTAATTCTTGCATTTGGTGTACTGTAAGCCTCTTGTAATTGATTTTCCATCTCATTCATCATATTTGGGAAATTTTCTGATATTATTTCATTGAACAGATTATCATACCCTTGGTTTATATCTCTGTGCCTTCCTCAATCCCAATAACTCTTAAATTTGGTCTTTTCATGATGTCCCATATTTCTTGGAGGTTTCGTTCATGATTCCTATCCATCTTCTCCATTTGTTTGACTTTGTTTTCAAGATTAAACATTTTGTCTTCATTGTCTGAGGTTCTGTCTTCCAAGTGATCTATTCTGTTAATTATGCTTTCTATTGAGTTTTTAACTTGGTTTATTGTTTCCTTCATTTCCTTGTTTCCTTCAAGGATTTCTGTTTTTTTTTTTTTTTTAGAACTTCTATCTCTTTATTGAAGTGATTTTTTGCTTCCTGCAATTGCTCTATCAGCTGATTATTCATAGCCTGAATCTGCTCTCTCAACACATCATTCTCTTCTCGGATCACTTTAATTATGAACATTCTGAACTCCCTTTCTATCATTACTTTTACCATGCTGTCTTTGGGTTCTCTTTATATATCATCAGGTTTGTTTGGGACACTTTCTTCCCGTGTTTTCTCATGTTGCTGTGTATCTTCCCCTCTAGTAGTGCAAATCAGAGGGATTGTAATTTCCCTTTAAAGACTTAAGGCGTCGCTTAAGTCTTTACTGATTTCCAGTAAGTCACCTGATGATTGAGAGGTGCTTGATCAAGCGGTGACCCAAGAAAGCTGCTGTCCGACTACCTCCAGGTTGGGAATGATCAATGCTTCTGGGCTGAGGCAACCTGGTGTTGATAGACCATCAGATACAGCAAGGTGGTAGACCCAGGCCAGGGTGTGGACCCGGGCACTAGACCAAGTTGTGGTGGCGGCACAGAACTGTGCTCAGTGATGGAGACACTGGGCTTGAGAGCCCAGGCAGGCCTGAGCTCCTCGCTGGGGGCTCAGTTGGTGCCAGGTGGTCACTCTCTGCCAGGGAAGCTGTAAAATGGCGCCGAAGGGCCTAAACTCCCCGCTGGTGCTGGCGACTGCCTCCGCTCCAGGCCAGATCTCATGAGGAGCCGCAGTTCCGCGGCCCTGCCGGAAGACCTGAGCTCAGCTCTGCGGACTCAGGCAGCCGAAGATGGTCTCTCTCTGCCAGGGAAACTGTAAAATGGCACTGAAGGGCCTAAACTCCCCGCCAGAGCTGGTGACTCCCTCCACTTCAGGCCAGATCTCACCAGGAGCCGCAGCGCCACAGCCCCACCAGAAGACCAGAGCTCAGCTCCGAGGACCCAGGCAGCCAAAGATGGTCTCTCTCCACCAGGGAAGCTGCAAAGTGGTGCCGAAGGGCCTAGATGTCATTTTGAGACAGGGTCTCACTAAGTTGCTCGGGCTAACTTTGAAGTTTCTATTCTCCTGCCCCAGCCTCCCGAGTAGCTGGGTTTCATGCTTTACCCTTTATTCTGCATAAGTCAGCTATTATAGCCTACTTAAAATCTCACAAATGAAATTTTAATTTTTGTATAGAATAAAATTTACTATCCTTGATCCTGGGAAAAATAAAAAAGTATTTTTTGACTCCTCCAACTCTGGTCATGCCTATCCTCTTTGACTTAAAAAAAAGATAAGAACAAATAGAGAGAAAGCATAACAAAATAGGATAGGGATCTAGATCACTTAACATCTTGCTCATAAATGGAAGATTCTCTGAGTTATGATTATACTCTTTTTGCCATTAGGTTTCTGTGCACTTATGTACTAAAATATACAAATTTGATAGAAAGAGGCTACTGCATTGGCCCTGAGTTTAGTTCCATTTGCCACCATTTATTCTAGGTCTTCTGAAGTGCATCTCACTTCATCACAACTATGACATGGAAGATATTATTTTTCACTCTTTCCTTGAAACTGAAGCTCAGAGAGGTTAGCTGGATTTGCCTAAGATTACAAAGAAGCAGAGACTGCATTCAAACTCCACATACATCTGATTAAAGGACCATGCTTATATATACACAATGGAATATTCCTCAGCCATAAAGAAGAATAAAATTATGGTATTTGCTGGTAAATGGGTGGAGTTGGAGAATATCATGCTAAGTGAAATAAGCCAAGCCCAAAAAACCAAAGGCCAAATGTTTTCTCTGATCAGTGGATGCTGATACATAATGGGGGTGGGGGGTTATGGGGGGGATAGAAAAGAATGGAGGAAGTATGGATGGTGTGGAGGAAAATGGGACAGGAGGGGATGGGGGAAGGAAAAATAGTAGACTGAGACAGATAGCATTACGCTATGTATACGTAAGATTATATGAACTGTGTGAATAAAAAAAAAAAAAAACTTAAAAAAAAAGAATTCACTGGAAAAATAAAAGGACCATGCTTTCTATCTTTAAAAAGAGGAGAGGAAACACCATGGGAAGATAGAGGCAGGTGTTGTTCTGATGCTTCCACAAGTCGGGATGCTAAGGGGTGCTGGCAAGCATTAAAACTTAGGAAAGAAACATACAACAGATTGTCCCTCAGAAACTTCAGAAGGAACCAATCCTTTGAACACCTGGAATTTGGACTTCTAGATACCAGAACTGCGAGACCATAAATTTCTGTTATTCTCAGTCACTCAGTTGGTGGTATTTTGTTATAACCATCCTAGGAAACTTATATTCCATGTTTCTGTTTTGGAGCAATAATGAGATGGAAGAGGCCAGAAAAGATGAGGATGTTAATTAATGCAGATACTTATCC
>JAJEJO010050022.1:1748937-1841108 GCA_020662805.1 Glaucomys volans | reverse complement strand
CCCCCAGGTCTCTGTCCCTGTTGTCCATGTTTTCTTGTGCCCACACATTATCTGTCTTGACTGCAGCTTCAGTTTGTCAAGCAGTGCAGGGCTTTGTGGAAGCAGAGCTTTGCTTTTGCTGGGGGCCCACCAAGGCCCACCCCGCCCACTTCCCTGGTCCCCCTCAGGGCCTGCTGATTGTTTGATCACTGTCCTGCTCACTTTCCTTCCTGATGGCATCAGGGAATGATATGGAGATTGACTGACTCACAGCTCCCCAGTGACCCTGTCTCACCCCTTTGCCATGCCTTTGCCACTTGGGCCCTTTACCTTCCTCTGAAGCATTCAGCACAGTCAAGGTAATTAACACTTCCAGCACCTTTCATGGTTGTGTCTTCTGTGTGACTCCTGTGTGCATGGTGCCAACACTTGTGGTCTACTCTCTTAGCAAGAAGGTAGCTGATGGCCTTGGGAAGCATGGTCACCGTTCTGTATGCCAGCCCTCCAGGACTTAGGGTCTGAGTGGGCCATTTTGAGAATTTCAGAGAGCTGAGCAGGGTAGCATCTCATTTCCAGCTCCCCATGGCAGTGTGACCGTCCCTATACTACTCAGATCCATGTGTCAGTACTTCTCTCTAAATGAAAAATCATTGGTAGCCGATATTATGCTAAGTGATGTCACTCTCGTGTTCCTTGGATTTGATTTTCTGTTTACCTGATGGTTTGGTTGGTATTTCATGTGCTAACTATGCCAGGGAATGTGTCGAAGATTATTACCAATTTTGTATCACAACTAAACTCATTGTCGTCTTTTTAAAAAGAGATTTTATATGAAGAGATTTTTTGCCACTCAAAACTTACACCAACTATTTCTTTTAGGCATTGCTTGAATCACCCTCATTTTAGCTTTGTTGAATTCCTGAAGTTCTGTGGCCAGGTTAGTGCAGGATGGAGCCATTCCTCTATTATTGCTTAGGTGAGAATTAAATGCCAGTCATTTGAAATAGTTGTGAAACACACAGCACATTGTCCTTTCGCATTTTATTTCTGACATTCAGGCTCAACATACTTCTTACCAAGTCTCATGGTGACACTTGCAACACCAAATCCTGGTAACCTTTTGAACTCTTCCAGTTCCCTACTGGAATATTTTATGCATGTTTTCATAACAGTTGAAAAGAAATACCAGCACTGTACTCCTACCTGGGTAGTGCCTATCTAGTTCCAGGCCCTGTGTCATGCCACTTGTAGCAAGAGTAAATGCATTTTTAACCCAACACTGGTTCATCTCTGAATTAGAGATAATGATATCTTCATTGTAGAATTTTTGGTATTGTGAATGTTGGTGAAGTCAGGGAGCAAGAAGAGGGGTCGGGAAGTGGTGGAGTGAGCTGGTGAGATGAGATGGAATTCTCAAAGAGGTCTATAAGTGAGACGTCTGACTGGAAAAAGACTTCTGTGTGACCTTGAGCATGCATTGTATTTGTGAATGGGCTGTGTCCTTTGATGTTTTCCAAATTTGAAAATCAGTCTTTCTGAATTGCATTGTTCTTTTCTACTACAGAATACTCTGACCCACAACCGTTTATAGTCCTTTGTGTACATGGTTTTAACTCTTTATTTAAAAAGTAATTTTAATCCAAAGACCCAGACATCTTGTTTTGGTATGCTAAGCTGGTGAGGTGTCTGGCATTCCTAGGTGCTCAGTGTCTGTGGAAGTAAGGAAGGAATGTAGGGAGGGAGGAGCTAAGGAAGTGGAAGTGGAAGTGGAGGGAAGGAAGGCCTTTGAGACTATACACTCATGTGCTTTTCATGTAAATGATGAAGGTCACTTAGGATGGTAGTAGAAGCTGGAGATGGAGGACCTTTGAGGGAACCTGTGGAGAGTGAGGAAGAGGACTTGAATTGGTAAAACAGGCAGAATCAGCAAGAAGATTGAGTCCAGGCTTTCTACAACAGTTGGACCTGTAGGGACAATTTTAATGACACTTGGGAAGGAACCTTGCCGTGGGTTGAGAGAGGACTTGGTTAATTCAAATTCTGTTGGAAAAAACCTAACCCTTGGTGAAGTAGCTTCACAGAGCCAATGAGAGTGGATTCCAAATCTCTCTTGGGATACTCTGCGAATCAGGATGAATGGAGTGGCTGACTGGGGTTGTGGCTCAGTGTCAGAGCACTTGCCTAGCATGTATGAGGCACTGGTTTTGATTCTCAGCATCACATATGAAGCAATAAAATAAAGCCCATTGATAATTGGAATAAGTATATATTGGAGAGATTCCCTGGAACATGACCACCATCACCACCACCAGCATGTATGGAGTGCTTGCTTCATGTCATTCATTCTCCCCAAACCCCTGTGAAGTTGGTGGTACCATCTCCCTTATCTTATGAATGAAGAAATGCAGGCTTAGGGTGTTTAGTGCCTTTGCCTGCCCTCCTTCATCCCCCCTTATGCCAACCAACTTGCTAGTACCAACCAATATGCCACAACATGTCAGAACCACGGGCCAAAGCGGACTTCTTTCTGAGAGTCCAAAACGTTATCAGTTGAAAAGAGCTTCCCTGGTGCCTCCCTGTCTGCTGCCATTTGCTCAAAACCCAGAAGTTCCTCCAAAGCCATCCTGCCATGTGGGAGTCTGACAGGTGTGCTGCTGCCTTCTGGCAGTGGGGAGATGAGTTAATGATAAAAGAATATAAAACGCACAAAATGGTAGCAGATACAAGTAAGACGGGTTTTTGGGGTGCCTTTGGTTCAGGAGTCATGCCACCACCTGAGTTAGTCTGAGAATGCATACCACTCTTCTAGACTACATATGTAATTTGAACCTGGGCTCACCTTATATGATGCAAGAGGAGGAAGCCATGAACAACAACAACATTTTTTATTCTGAAAAAACAAAACCATGGGGAGTATTGAACAGGGGTTGTGAAAACAATTAGCATTCTGTGTATATAGGACTTCCTAACGCCAGGGGTAACTGATGTTGTTTTCTTTTGCCTCTAAGATAAGAATGTTTCTTTGGGTCCAGCAGACTGGGGTCCTTGCAGGCTGTGTCAGGGCGGTTTCTCTTCCTGGGGAGGAGGGCACCCACTTCCTGAGTGAGTGGATGATGGACTTGATGTTCAGACAGGATGGTTTGTGAGTGGGAGGACATGTCCCCCTCCGTTGACTGCCCTGATGAGACTGAGAGGGTGTCTTCAGTGCTCATCTCCTGGCTTATCATCTGGCAAGAGAAAGAGGATGAGTTGGAAACGTGTAATGTCAGCAGCAATGAAGTCAACATTTGCTCATTTTTGGAAATCTTATTTTTTGTCTTACCAAAATAGCCCAACTGTAAATGTAAACTTTAAGTAGTCAAAAATCATTAGACACACAGAACACACACACACTTTTTTAAAAAATAATATTATCATTAGTCCTTCTCTTTGTTCCTCCCCATCTCTTGTCTCTCTCAGTGCCCCTTGGCATTTTTCTCTTTCCCAGCTCCTTTCCTTGCTGCCATCCTTCTCTCATTGCTCATCTCTTGGTGTGCTGGGGTCCACCTCTGCTTCACAGTAGGTAGAATGACTGACTCCATGCTGTCCAACCTGGTACCCCCACTGGCCCTGTCCCTTGCTCAGAAATCAAGCAGCTTCATGCTCACCTCAAGAAATTCATCTTTTCGCCTGGGTGAAATTTCTGGAAATGGGGTGATGTCTTCATTTTCTGCTGGTCTGCATTTGGGAAAGAGCCTATAAGCATTGTGTTCTTGACTACTGTCCTCATACATATAGGGAGAGGCACTCATGGATGGCTGGAGATCCTCCTCCAGAGAAGAATGAGAGTACCCACAGTCATGGTCTTCATCATCTTTCAGATTCTCTTGAAATGCGTTAAGGTATTTCATTAGACCTTCCAGTTTCCAGATACTCTGGTTTCTCCTCTCCTGTGGAGACTTGTCCATCGTCTGGGGGTCTCCCTGGACATCCACTGTAGCTAGTGATTCTTCATAGTGGGAGCCCAGATAAACATCCACCACCTGGGTGATGGGTAGTTCACAAAGCTGCTCTGAATTGTCATGAATTTGTTCTTATCTCCCCATTGGCATCCTTCCACTTTTAGTTGCCCATGGCTCTTGCACAGTAGAGAGGAAATAGCAGGAAGAAGCCTCAGAAGACGAGTCTTCAGAGGGGGTACTGTCCTCATAGGGGGGATAGCCTCCAAAGAAGTTCAGATTTGATTTGGATTTGGAAATGCAGTCTTCTTTGTCAGCAAAGTTACTGCTGTAGAATATTATCTTCCATGGTATGCAAATCCCAGTTCTGACTCAATCTGGAAACTTCAAAAGAGAGAAAAGCTTGGCATGAGATATTGGGCAGAGAGTCATGCACTTTATCAACACTACCCATTCATAACTCTTTCATTCTGTCAGAAGTGCATCCTGTTTGCACTCTCCAGGCAAGGGCAGAAGAGGCAGGACTTTCTCTTTGCTATTGTAGTATATAATAACCCTCTGTACTGAGCACCTCCACCTGTTTCCTCTCATGCTTTGTCTTGTTTCAGTTGCAAGATCTACCTGTCATTTGAGAGAGTTGAATAAAATTTGAAAAATACAGGAAAGTGTGAGGTTGAGAAGAAATGCCACTCTGATACCACAATCCAGAGGAAATGAGTACTGTTAGTGAGAGAATTTGGTGATTTCCACATAATCTTTCTTTTTCTTCATACACACATACTTATATGAATGTACATTGTACATATATACACACATCCACATACATGTGGAGTCACACGCATAGATTATTAAATATGATAGCGCAACCAGCAAGAAACACATATATGACTATTGTGTAATTCTTAACCCTATTCTTCTTAATGCTACTTCAGCAATCACTTATTAATGACCATTAGGTTATATGTTCACTCACCCTTAGATTTCTAAGACCTCCTTTAACAACTGTCTTATTAATGTCAGTCAGTACTTCTTTATCTATCAATCTCTGACTGTCTTCTCTATTCATATTCCTATTTGTTGGATCATTGGACCAAAGCTCACAGCTATGTTACAGTCTTATGATAGTTGCTACTAAATTTCTTTCTAGGAAGTATAGCTGTTTAAATGCTATCATCTGATGGCATCTTTATTCCAGCATTTTCTAGTATGCCCCAGGATGTAAGTGGGGAGAAGCACAGGCACAATATCTCTCTCTCTCTCTCTGTCTCTCTCTATCTCTCTATCCCCCCGCTCTCTCTCACACACACACACTCACATTAAAGATTAGTCACGCTGAGCTCTGATTGCTGTCCTCATGAACAGATGCTGCCAGATCAAGTGGCATAAGTGTGATCCCCAAAGTCCTTTGGATTCTTCGTCCCACTGGCTTAAACTTTCAACTGTTAGATGTCTGTGTTCTGAGACTGTTGGCTACCATGGCAAGAAAGGAAGCTGTTGTCATAAGTGTGGAAGGAAAACCACAAGGATCTATGCCTTTATTTTCAGTCAGTTTTTGCATTACTGTAATCAAAATACATGATAAGCACAACTTGGTTGTGATTCAGGTGATTTGGGGCTCACATTTTGAGAGGCCAACTTGTTTGCTCTGGGTTCCCATTGAGGCAGAGCATCCTGGGGACAGGGCCAAGGGTAGGAGAGGAGCTCTACTGATGGTGGTTTAGGAAGCTGACAGAGAGGAAGGGACCACAGGAAGAATAGCACTTCTGAGGACACAGCTTCAGTAACCCACCACCTCCAGCCATGTCCCACTTGCCTACAGTTACCACTCAGTCTGACTGATTAGGTTATAGCTCTCATAATCTACTTGTTTTCCTCTGAATATTATTGCATTAACTTGAGGTTTTAGGGGGCACCACATATACAAACCATAATATTCTGCCCCTGGTCCCTAATAGCTACTTTCTGTCTCCCAGTAGGAAAAGCATTTAGCTCTTTTATAGGAGTCCCGTAGTCTTAGCAGATCCGACACTGCCCAGAAGTCCTGTTCAAATCCAAAGTCTCCTCTTGACTCAGGGCAAGATCTTGACCACAAGTACCAGTAAAATCAAAAACAAGTTTCCTATATCCAATGTACAGTGGCACCGAACAAATATTCCCTTTCGAAAAGGAAGTAGTGTGGTTGTGGCAGAAGAGAAGGGTTGTGGCAAATTTCACACCAAGCCGATACCCAGTATTTAAATGGAACTGGTGCCCTGTTTCTGAGAAAATCACCTGGGCTAGATGGTTGTGAGGTGTTAATTTGAAAGGACTTTGTCAGCCCTGCCCCTCTAACCTGGCTGGTTGTATGCATACAGGCTCTATTTCAGCTGTATCTCTCTGCAACCCCCAGGTTTTCTCAGCAGACCATCATGTTATTGGCATTTCTTAATTCCTGGCGTCTCCTTCCAGCTTGAGCTTCACCCTTTCAGTTTCACACATGTGCTGGTTTGACACAATCTTCAGGGAGTCTGGTTCTGCTTTACCTTGTCTACCCTCCCAGCCCCTTCCTTGGCAGTCTGGGTGGAATTCCCCATGGCCCACTAACTCGAGCATTCTGCCTTCCAATAGAAGCATCGCTCCTTGGGTGACATGGAGTTCTGCTGCCAGCTTGTGCAACACCTCAGACACCTGGGATAATGGTGGCTATAGCAGGTTCTGAGGACATGAGAAACTGAACATGGTGAAAATAATTTCATAGTCCCTCTTTTCAATGCACATCATCCACCTAATTTCTTCTCTGAGGAATTTATTCTTCTGTACTCTGGACCTGTGTTGGGTGTGGTCTTGCAAATTCCTGAGATGCTCTGCAGGCTTCCTTCCTATTGTCTCTGTATATAGTACTTAGCATGCGTTCAAGAGCTGTTATCTCTTCAACAAACACACTTCCTGGGCACCAGGATCACGCACATACACACATTTTCCTGGCCACATGTCAGTTTTCAATGCCTTTAGCTCTGCTTTCTGCTCCTGATTCTCACAGTAAGCCAGTAAGTGCAGGACTGCCTGCACTGTCCATGCCACCGACTGAATTTTGTGCCATCTTGAAATTTCCTTTGTCAGATGAGTGCATCACTATTCAGCCTCACACAGTTCTCAGGACATGGGCTAATCATATGTACTTCTTTTATTTTCTTTTTTCTTTTTTGCCAGAGTATACCGCAGGTGGCCTCTGGCCCAATTCCCAACCAAGCCCTCATTTCTTTTTGAAACCTCATGAGCACAGTACCTAAGACTATTGGCATTCTGGTCTTCTCTGCTCACACTGACAGTGTTTTGAAGCTTTTCCAGCTTGCATCCCTAATCTTTTCAGAATTACTCCTATAACCATTTCCACAGGCTTTTAACCACGTAGTCAAATCAGTCGTTACAATGAGCCTACATCATGTCACCTTTTGCATGACATAACCAAAACACCGGGAAAACATCTTATAGGGGGGCAAGTTTATTTTTGGCTCAGGGTTTCTGAGGTCTTAGTGTGAAGAGATGGCTGAATCCATTCCTGTGTCCCCAAAGCAAGGCAGTACAGCCCGGAGAAGGGCCCAGTGGAGGAGAGTTGCTGAAGCCACAGTGGGGTCGGGAAGCAAAGAGAGAGGAAGGAGCAGCAGGAAGCACAAACCCTCCTGGTCACGACTCCCTGTGATTCTCTACCTTTAGCCCTGTCTCTCATGCCCACAGTCATCCCCAGTCATTCCCCTCCAACTAGGATGGATGGATTACCTTAGAGCCCTCATAATGCACTGCTTTCTCCTCTGAACATGATAGAAGCAGGACACATTCTAGTGTGTTGCTTAAAGTTGTAATATGACAGGTGGAGGATCTGAGGGCAGTAATATATTGCCATATGATTAACTAGTATGTTAGTCAGGATTCCAGATTGCAAGCAAAAGAAACCAACTCTGGCTCACTTAAGGAGGAAAAGCAAATGACAGGAAGGACTGGAGAATCTGTGGCTTTGTAGCCAGAAGTAATTTTAACATATAGCAGAATAAGCCCAATAGCAGAATTTACTTTACTGTTACTTGTAAGGCATGACAGATTATATTATACATGCAGCTTGCCCAAGAGGCTGCATTCTCCAGTTAGCACTGCAGACACTGTTACAGAAACACAATTGTGTCTATGGGTGCCTATGAGTCTTCACACTGCTATCTACTGATTCCAAGCCTGGGGTGGTAAGTCAGCTCTGTGGAGCCTAATTCACATGCATGAACCCAGGTGCAAAGAAGCCTGGTAAAGTGAGTGACTGGTGTTTTCAATTGTTTTGGCAAGAAGCTACCTCTGCCTCTCATCTCATGAAAAGAGGTATTCCCCAAATAGTAATAATGTTCAAATGTTAGGAAAGCCAAAAAGCAGGAGGAGGAGAAGGAGGAGGAGGAGGAGGAGGAGGAGGAGGAGGAGGAGGAGGAGGAGGAGGAAGAGGAGGGAATACAATCATACAAACAAAACAAAGCAAACTGTCCATTAAAGGTTGGGAAGACAAAGTGAGGATTGGTTTAAGGGAGCTAAATTTTCATCTATCATAGTAGGAAATCAATGAAAATTTTCTCTAGATGGTACATTTAAAATTTCTTCTAGATGATACATTTAAAAAGTGATACAAATATTGTTTAGGCACATAGGGATAATCATTCAAAGATTTCATTTAAAGATTATTTTTGTTTAAAATAAAAATTAAAAGCAGTTGTTTTAGGGAAAGTTAGAGTTGTAGAACCATAGGAGAAATTAGAAACAGTGTTGATTTTTCACTAGCAGTCTTTCTCTATACATGGTGATTTTATTACTATATAAATATTACTGGGAAAGAAAAATGTGTCAATTCAAAAAGAAAATTTAAAGTCAATTTTAGTTGTGTAAAATAAATGAATGAGAAGAAAACAACTTTGGGATTAATATACTCCTGAAAAAAAAGTCAAATTCTACGACTATTTGTTTATGTTATCATACATTTTTATCCCTGACATCCTAAACTGCAGAAGATACAACTAGATAATTGTTTACTGAATGGAAAATGAAAGGAAATTGTATTTTATATCTAATAATAATATCAAGAACATGAACTTGATTGTCATGAGGTCCTGTTTGCGAGACTACCTGGAGAGTTAGACTTAGAAACCATCAAATTATTCCTCTCTTTAGCCCTGTTTTTAAAGGCAAATGCACTCTGAGGAATTTAAGTATCAGTTGACCTTTGACCAATGATGTTCACCTGGAGAAAATGCATGTGGAGAGTTTGGTAATAGAATGTCAATATCATTTTAAAAAAACACTTGATAAGGGTTATTCACTCTTTACAGATACCACAAGTTCAGCTTTTATTGCTTAAATTTATTGCTAGCCCAGCATGTATCCTGTCCATAATTTTAAAAACTGCTTTTAGGATTAAAGGATGGGAGTGTATGTGAGCATATGGATCAATAAATGTTTTTTGAATAAATTCAATTTGTAGAGAAGTAACTAAATGCAGGTATAACATATAAAAGTCAAGAAATTAAAAACAAGTAAAAGAAATTAATAGAGAATTAAAATGAAAAATAATACTGAAAATTCTAGACTTAAGTTTATGTCATTCCTATAGGAATATTAAAAATCCTAAACCTGTGCCATTTTTTTGAGCAGAAAATGTTCCAATCCAAATGAACTCTAAGAATTGAGAAGACTAGGGAAGATTCATAGTGCATTCTTTCATCAGAAAATTGAGACCTGGACAGGTAAAGATAGGGGAGGGAATAAGAGTAGGGGGTGAAGATGCTGGAGAATCTGTGGGACTCCAGGGTTACATGAAAAAAATGAGTAGTGTCCAGGCTGTCAGTTCATGGAGAGGATGGGGTGAAGGGGAGATGAAGAGATAAGAGAACCAGGTGACTGCAATGGTTAGACACAAAGGAGCTTTCATTTGTAGGAGAAAAAAATCACTTCCCTGCTAAACTGCATTTTTTCAGAAGGGAAATACCAAAAATAGAGTTTTTAGTTATTAATTAGAGAACATAAAAGCACAAACTGATTCTTTTTTTTTTTTTTTTCCTAAGATCAAAAAAAAGTTTGAGCTTCAGAACACTCATGTTTTCTTTCACAGTTCACAGTGGAGGGCCATCTGGTACAGTCCTGGTCCCAGTGCAGGACTGGCTGGGTGTGGCAAGTGAAGTCATCCCTGCCTTCATAGAGCTATGGGTCTGGGGGTAGAGGAGGCTGCCTGTACCAAGCTTCTCCTATTCCACTTCAGATCCCAGAGCTGGGGCATGAGCTCAGGAGGGAGGCACTAGGGAGCTCTTCTCTTTCTGGTACTTACTGTGGGGAGAGCGCAGCCTGGGAGGGGAAGGTGCAGACTATCCTCCATCAGGGCCAGGATTATGTAAGCTATGGCTCTTTTATCACCACAAGGGTGTGTCTCCTGAAGTTGGCAAGGAACACAATAAATAGCTTTCAAGTGTTTCATTTTAAAATTTCAATAAATACATTTTAAAAATTTCTTTTTTTAGGCTTTTGAGCTTTACCTTTTTTTTTTGGTAGCACAGAAGCATAACATGTTAACCCACCAACACCAGAAATCAAGAAAGCATCTCAAACAAGTTATTTAAGCTTTCTGGAACACAAATTTATTTAGTTATAAGATGGTTTTGCTCTTTTCATTTAACATTCTTTGATTCTATGAAGTCAGTAAATCCATTTTATTTCCTATGTGTTATTTGCAATTTTATCTCTAATGAGAGACATTGCTAACAATTTCAAGTTTTAAGCCAAAGTAAAAATTAAGCTTCTATCTTTTACTCCCCTTCCCCAATGAAAAACCCCTTGATTACATGCACATATAGGTCTGAGAGAAGGATATGAGGAAATTATTTTGTGCGTTTTTTGGCCTAAAAATAAATCTTCACATTATAGAACCTGAAGTGTAAAAATCTAAATGATTATTAACTTATGGATGAACAAATTAAATGTATATTCACACAGAATGACATCATTTGGTAATAAACAGAAACAGGTAATGATGCATGCTACAACTACGATAAATCTGTAAAACATCCTAAATGAAAGAAGCCAGTGACAGCAGACCACGTGTTATATTATTCCATTTACTTGAAATGTTCAGACTAGGCAAATCCACAGAGACCCAAAGTAGATTAGTGACTGCCTATATAGGAAAGAGAAAAAGAACAAACAAATTTGTCCTTTGTACTCATCTTTAGTTCATTGGCTTGGGTTATTGTGCAAAGATAGATTAGCAAGAGGAAAACATACAGATTTACTTAATGTAAGTTTTTACATGACATGGGAGCCGTCGTGAGAAAATAGAATGTGGAAGAACCCATAAACTTGAGTGTTTTTTTATAAATGGGTTGGATAAATGTGGAAAGTAATGGAAAAATATGATGGGATAAAGTAGGACAAGCTAAGGATCCTAAACTGGGGGAGGCTTGGCAGGGCCTGTTTGTTCAGATTCCTCTTGGGTCCCTTCTTCTGTGGAGATAAGGATGCCAAGGAGAGGTAAGCCAGTATAGTATAGGGAGGACACTTCTCACATGAAGGTCTTGTGACCTGCTACAAGGGTAAGGTCAGAGAGTCCTTTCTGCATCTGTCACTTCTCAAATTCCTTGAGCTTAAAATATTCAGTACACCAAGGTGCCATTTGTGGCATAACATGTCCTGAACTCTGTTATCTAGGACTGGGGTTACATAGGGGTTTGGGGGGTTGACTCATAATAGGAAGTGACTGCTTATGTATTCAGGGTATTTTTTTGAGGTGATGAATATGTTCCTAAATTCATTATGGTGATTATAGTTGCATAACTCTGAATATACTAAAGCTCATTTAATTGTTTATTTAAAAAATCTCTAGGCCCTCAACAAAAGGTTGATTTGCTGGGGAGGAGAGTGTTGGTACTTTGGGGGTTGTGAGTTGGGGCTACAGAATTGCCTCCCTGTGCGGGGCAATGTATTTCATTACATAGCAGCATGTGTAAATTCTAGGAGATTTGACTGAGAGTGGTAACCTTTAGGGGTCAAGTTCATCTGACAGTGTAACTCTATCACCAATAATAACATGGAGGGGTCCCCTGTCTAGGGAAGTTCCACTCTGGCCCCACAGAAGACACAGCTGGGCAGGTGAGTCAGCAGCTTCCCAGGCTAGCTTGGAACAGCTGACTTCATACTGTGAGTCTGTATCCTCTGCTACAGAGGCACCTCTGCCACTGTGTTCTTGAGCAGACTTGTGTGCCTTGGAGACACAGAAATACTCCCACTGAGCTCAGTGACACTAGGTCTCCTGTTCTTGAAGAAAAGACACAGCAGGGCCTAAGTTCCCTTAACACTGTGGCCTTTATCTGGTCCCATTCAATTATCCAACATAATTCATTAAGAACAATTTCTGCTGGTCAAAACTGTGGGTATAGGGATGAGATCTGGAGGTTTTCCCTTCTGGATACTCCTAAACTATTCAGAGCTCCCAAGCTGGATAAAGGGGGAGAGTTGAAAAATGATAGCTGGGCTCTGGACATTGTTGTTCTTACTGGAATGGGGGCTGTTGAGCCCTGCACTCTGGGGGCCACTTGGAGTGTTCTGTTTACACTATAAAGTAGGGGAAGGAAGTCTTCAGTTCAGCATTCTCATATTCAGTCATTTGTCTGGTTCACATTAATTGAACACTTACATATTCTTTTGCATTCTCAAGGGACCAGAAAGGATAGATGCTTCACATATCAGGGCCACCCTACTTAGGAACTTAAGCATGCATGTGAACATTTTAAAATGCAGGGTGGAATCTGGTGCATTTTGAGGAATAAACAGGTTTGAGGAATAAACAGACAAGAATTATATTAGCTCACCGTTTTGGATTGTCAGTCCTTGATCTGTTGGCCCCACTGCTTTTAGGCCTGTGGTGAGGTGGTACATCGTAGTGGTAGTGTGTGTCAAAACTGGTCACCTTGTGGCTGACACAAAAAAGAGAGGAACAGGAAGTGGATGGTGGTTCTACTATCCCCTTTAAGGGCATGCCCCAGTGACTCAGCAATCTCCCACTGGGCACCCTCTCTCAAAGTTTCTACTGACTCCCAATGTGCAAAGTTGGGAACTAAGCTTTTCACACATGCGTCCTTGGGTGATGTTTAAGATCCAAACAACAGCACCTCTTTAGAAAAATTGATCAATAAAGCTCTCATTTAAATAATGAAGTCAATCCACAAAGAGAGAGCTTCTATGAAATATCGATGACAGGAATGTGAGACCCCAGATCACAGGATTTTACAAAATCTTCACATTTGTTTTAATATGCAACCTGAATTGAAAAGCCATGCTTTCAACAATATATTTAAAAGTAGAGGAATAATACAGCTATAATTGTTATGTGTTCTGAAAGCAAATTTGGGCTACATAGTTTAGTAACAAATTGTTTTCTGACTTGTGAATGTATTTATTTGAAAAAAAATATTTGACCAGGCATGGTAGTGCCCACTTGTAATCACAGTGGCTCAGGAGACTGAGGCAGGAGGATTGCAAGTTCAAAGTCAGCCTCTGTAATTTAGTGAAGCCCTAAGCAACTTGATGAGACACTGTCTCAAAATGAAAAAATAAAAAGGGCTGGGATGTAGCTCAGTGTTTAAGTGCCTCTGGGTTCAATTCCTGGCACAAAAACAAACAAACAAACAAACCAGGCAATTGATTTAAGTTAATAGTTCTCAGCCATTTGGTCTCAGGATCTATTATACTCCTGAATATTATTGAGGATCCAGAGAGCTGCTTTTATATGTGTGTTATATTTATGGACATTTATTATATTACTGTATTTTCTGTATTAGAAATAAAAATGGAATAAGTGAAACTTTTAAAAATTCATTTACTTAAAAACAGCATTAGAAATTCCATTACATGTTAACCTCAACTTCATGGTTTTATGAATAGTAGCTATACAATGAGTCCTCTAATATCCCTGGGTTTCAAAGATAGAAAATATTTGGGAAAAAAAAGCTTGCATCTGTACTGAATATGTCATTATTCCCTAAATAATATGGTATAACAACTGTTTACAAAACAGTTGTTATAAAAAAAAGTAATATTTCTATATTACTTGTAATATCTAATAATTGAATGTATGAGAAGATATAAATAGGTTGCAAAGAAATACTGCACCATTTTATATAAGATACTGGAACTACCTTGGATTTTGGTATCTGAGTGGGTTCTAGAAGAATCCCTCAAGGATTCTAAGGAACAACTCTGTTTTCAAAAACAAAACAATTCAGTGAGAGGAGAGGCACTTTCACATTCTTGTAAATCTCTTTAGTGTCTGACTTAATTGGAGACAGCTGGATTCTCATGTCTGCTCGGCCTTCAATCCGTTGTGGTATCTCACATGATGTAGCCTCTGACAAACTCCATTGGACCCTCAGGAGAGAATGAGAGTGAACAAAGAAAACAGTATCTTAGAATTATTATGAAAACAGTTTTAATATCAGCACTCAACTGAGAGCCTGAAAGATCCCCACTATTTAAATCTTTACCTTTATTCCATAGCAATCCTGTCATTCCAAACAAATGAGGAAACTGAGGCCTGGAAGGGAAGAAACTTGTCCAGGGTCCTTCATGGTGGGGAGCAGGGCTGGGACTTGTTCCCAGGCACTTGGCTGTGAAGGAGGAATTCTGCCACTGCACATGTCCTCTCTCAAGAGTGCATACAATACTTAATAGTTATTTTATTTCTCTACTCATCTACTGCCGATGTTGATAGGATATTGTTCCCCTTAGACTTGTTTGAAGAATTTAACAAACTCAAGAGTAGTTATTCTTAATTTCCTTCAAATGTCTCAAGGCAACTTTCTGACTAATTCTTTTGGATTAATAACAGGCATAAGAGTTTCAACAGTTATCAAATGACTTTTCTCATCCCCACAAATTATAAATCATTGAAAACGATCATAATACTGGTAATCAAGGCTTAATTTAAAATGTTCTTTAGTTTTGAATAGTCTTTTTTACTCTAAATTAATATTTGACTTCCTAATAAACTTTGTTTTTCTAAAAACAAAGCAAAACAAAACTCATTGTTTCAATGAAGTACAATGGGGTTAGGACCTTCAGATTCACAGTAAAATTATTTTTTTATTCAGGAACTTTTTTTAGTAAAATTTCCTTAAACCACAAGTAAATAGCTATGAAACCAGTAGCTTTTACTCTAAGCAGAATCAGGCTCTGATTACAGCCTGCCTTCCTATGAGAGCAGTATCTTTTCCTATTAGCGACCAGCACTAATCAGGGCTTCTAACATGTTGTTAACACTTTACCTAAAATTCTGAAGCAGCTAAATTGCAAGAAGATTTTTGTTACTGTATTATTGTGTTTATTTTTATTTTCATTTCTGTCTTTACCCCTGGGTGTCACTAGAAGAATTCTCAGAATCCTATTAAATTCTAGCTTATAGAATGCCTTAAATAACTTATTTTATAAGCTATAATTATTCTTATGATAAGAACTCAAACAGTAAAAGAAATAAATGCTTTCATGTACTTGCAAAAACAGAAAAAAATGTGAATACATTCAACTACTTTTGATCTACATACACTTTCTTTTCAATCATTCTTAAGCAAGTAATTAATAAAGCTATGAAAACATACAAATAAAGCTGTGAGTACAAATTCATTTCCAAGATAAATGCAGAAAAATCATGAAAGTTCAC
Organism: Glaucomys volans; assembly: GCA_020662805.1. Taxonomy (NCBI): domain Eukaryota; kingdom Metazoa; phylum Chordata; class Mammalia; order Rodentia; family Sciuridae; genus Glaucomys; species Glaucomys volans. The sequence goes on along the minus strand of JAJEJO010050022.1, from coordinate 1,825,490 downwards.
TTAAAAATTTCTACTTGTTTCCCAAGAGTTTCTCACTTAATTTTTTATTATTCCTTTTGTATTCAAGAATAACTAATAAAGACAATCAAGATAGTCTCCTAAAATTTTAAATTCGATCAAGAAGATAGTTTACAGACCACAATCTACAGATGATAATGGTCAAGTTGTTGTTTATGGTTCATTGGCAATATTTATTCTTATTATTTTCCATGAGTTTCAAAATGAATTTTTTCTCTTTTATAAATTTAGGTACAAAAATGACCATTTCATGTAGACTTCCCATTCTGATATTATATGGTGATTTGAAGATAGCCCCACAGAAGAAATTGATAACACTGTAAGATCTGGAAGGAGAGTTCTGACATAGTATCTTCAAAATGATGGTACTATGACTTGAATGCATCCTCCAAATTTCATGGGTAGGAAACTTAAATCCCAGTGCAACAGTCTTGGGAGGTAGGACCTCAAGAGGTTGTTCTGACTTCATGAGAGGAATATCCTGTTATTCTGGGAGTAGGTTAGCATAAGGAGAGTAAGCTTCTGTGAAACAAAGTTCAGCCCTCTCTTGCAGTCATTTGTTCTTGTGCTCTTTTGCCTTTCCCCCTCTGCCATGAGATACTGCAACTTGAAGGCCCTGACTGGTGCATTGCCATGCTCCTGGACTCCACAGCCTCCAGAACTATGAGTTTAATGAACTTCTGTTTGTTTGTTTGTTTTGTTCTAAATTATTAGTCTCAGGTATGCTGTTGTAGAGGCAGAAAATGGACTAAGACAGAGAGTGTTTTCAATTTCAAAATAAATAAGCCTATAAGGAATTTGGTCATTATCACTTTATTCTTAAGAGTAGTTAGGGCTAGGGATATAGCTCAGTTGGTAGAGTGCTTGCCTTGCAAGCACAAAGCCATCGGTTCAATCCCCAGCACTGCTAAGAAAATAAAAATAAAAAATATATATAAAAAAAAGTGATCAGACTTCTCAGAAATCATGTTAGGGACTAACGCTACCAGCATTTTGCTTGAATAATTTTTAAAATAATTTAATGTCTCATTTAGTATAAATATAAAATATTTTCAAGTATTTTCTCATCTAATGAAATCACAGACCAATTTTAGAAATACATACTATCTAGTTCTCCAGAACCTTTATGTATGTTTCTTTGGATTTAGCAGTTTTGGTGGATATTTTGATGATCTCATCAATAGGTCTGCTGCCTCTAAGATTATAAGAAAACAGTCTTTCTCCTGGTAGGGTATCACAGTATTCCACAACTTTTACGAAAATATCTTACAAGATAAGAAAAAAAATCTCCATTACATTTGTTATAAATCAATCTAATAAGATAGTCAAACATGGTGCTTTCCCAATCCCTTTTGCCAAATTATTGGAACTTCTATAACATTTGACAGAACGATCTCATTTTTTTTCTCGTTTGAGCAATATGAAATTTCCAATGAAAGTGGAAATATGTTTACAAGATAATCCATAGATTTGATGTCCTAACTAGGTTTAATGACAAGGTGTATAATTTTGTTTTCCTTTGCCACAACCTGTCTTTTAGTAGAATTAAATTTTAGAAGAAATTTCTTTATTGAAACCGATATCAAAGGGCTAAAAGCAAACTGTATTTATTAGATTTCACATGCAAAATCTAGTAGATTTCAGCCATAGGGAGCTAAGTTTGTCCCCTAATTTAGAGGAAAATATCACCTGCAGACTATTATCCTTCTTTTTCAAAGGATACACACAGCCTCATTTAAAGTAGATTTGAGTATTCCTTGGTGTTTGCCACTAAAATAGAACTTCATCATTAATTTTAGACATATAGTAATGTACTATATAAAGATGCTTTAGTCAGCAACAGACTATATATACAAGGGGCTTGTTTCATAAGATTATATCACTATGACATCAGAACTGCCTTTGTGTAAGAACACTCTATGATTTTGAACAAAGATGAGATTGCCTAGCAATGCATTTCTCTGAATGCATCCCTTCATTAAATGATGCATGATTATTCAAATAGTAATAAACAGGCAAAAATTTGTCTTAACAGAACTATACCTTCATCTCTTTTGGCCATCCCTCAAGTTTGCCATTTTACAATTGTCAATATATTTATTTTGATGTGGTATTCGAGACCCATTATTTTTTTGGGGCAGGGGGAGAAGTCACCACTAAAATGATTATAAAATTCATTATATTTTCTAATATACCTTTGTTTTGTGAGCACTAATGCTATTTCATTGGTTTCTGCTTTTGAGGTGTTCATAATGTTGGGATAGAGGGAGCTCAATAAATACCTCTGTATTCTCTTGGTTCTAAACTAGTTGAGAATCAATCAATCAATTGGAAACCATATATTGTATTTATTATATGTAAAGATGATATTGGAAAATTGAGCTTTAATCCATAAGAAAGTGAGCTTTCATTACTCAACTCCAAAACAGCAAAATTAGTCGTCCAGATTCAGGCCGTCCTGGAAAATCACAGCCCTCTTCTACCAGTTTGGAGAAACAGAACTCAATGCAAATTTCCTTTTAGGTAGTGAGCTCCCAAGAGGAGAATGTACTCAAGATCTAGGATGGTGCTTTTTAAAATATGGTTTAAGCATGAATATCAAACATCATTTGGGAATTTATTAGAAATGCAAATTAGCATGGTCCATCCAAGGCCTACTGAATAGGAAACCCTGAGGGCAGAGTCCTGCAAAAATGTTTTAACAATTTACAGTGTTCATGAATTTTCTTAAAGCATGTAATTCCTTTTATTTACTTCCTGTTTTTATTTTACTCTTGTCCTTATTTCTTTTTCTATTTGTTTTATCTTAAAATACTACAGCCAACATTTATTGTGTATTTACTGCTTACCCTGATCTGTGTTAAGTGCTTAACACTTATACATTTGCTAATATGCTCTGAGGAGTGTAAATATTTTATTGAAAATCATTATATAAGCATGCTCAAATCCTTTTGATTGTGGCAAGGGTTAAATAAACAAATACATAAATTAAGTTCTCAGTATAATCTATCTCATTCTTAAATTGAGTAGTTATAGCATAATAACACACAGAGACACAAGGTACTACCTAACACTTTATTGGTCTATTTTGTACAGCAAACTGTGTTCATGAGAATTCTGATATAAATGGTTATAGTATGTTCTGTTTAACCTTTTGGATGCAAGAGGAACAAATCTATCACATAGCCCTTCAATTTCTGGAAGAATATCTGAAGAGAAGGATTTCATGAAACAAAATGAAAAGGAAAAGGTAGAAATTAATTCATATGAATGGGATATCTTAATAAAATCTTTGGATAATTCCAGGAAATAAAAGCACCTAGGTGTTTAAAGTCACTTACAGAGTAAATGTTGGGACCTGCAAACCTGGCCTAATTTGGCATAGACTACAGTTTAGAAAAGCTGCAAGATATCTCAAGATATCTGCCAGTTCCAAAGATTTTCAGATGAAGGAAGAGAATCTGTGGCATCCAGTCACATTCAAGCAGTTTGTGGACTGTATGTTAGATGTAGCAGTTCATCTTTAGCCTCTCCTTGGGTGTGGAAGATTCAATCTAGTTCATTCACCAGAGACTCTTTGCACCACAGAGGAAAAGAAGTTTCAGGAGAAAGCTTACCGGAAGCTTATGGCCTACAGGGCAAGATGGTTCTTTTCTTCTTTATGGGTTCTTTGCTTCCTTATATCCCCACCCCACAGCTGACTCCAGTTTGTACAAGCCTACTCAAATTCTGTTCAGGGACTAGATAACTGTATAGGAATAAAGGAGGAAAGAAAGGAGAGATATGAATACCGTTCATATGTGAATATTCAATTTAATTAATAGAAGTACCAAGTACTCCCAATAAGGAGATAATAATTTCACATATCAGACTATTCATGACTTAAATAACACCCAAGGGTTGGTATGAGTGTGGGGAAAGAGGCACAAAGTTACACTGCTGTTTAGATAGTAAATTGATAGTAAATTGATACTGCTATCTAGAAGGCAGGTTGCTAATATACAAAAATCCTGCAAATTTTTGAACCTGTCACCCTACAACTCACACTTCTAAGACAAAGAACTGAAGAAGTTGACAGAGTCATATGTACTGGAATATTTGTCTTGACATCTTGTAGGGATGGAAAATTGAATTGTTTACTGGGGCAGACAGATCACAGAAATTAGTGAAGATACAAAAAGAACATTTGGCATAGCAAATACTGGGGACAACAAACCACTGGATCTAAAAACTTTCAGGCTTTAAAAACACCATTAAGAACCACACTAAGCACCAGTTTTCTATACTGGTTTATAATGTCCAAAAAATTAGAAACACTATAAGTACCAAAAATAGGTGAAAACATTAATCTAATTATAATACAACCACCATTGAACACTCCTTGTATGTAATGTGGGAATGCTATGCCCTGAAACTGTAAGCTTCCATGAGCACTTTGTGTCCATATTACCTGGCAGATGGTAGTGTCAGTAAGCATTAGGTTTTCTTCCTTAAGTACACATCCTCCGAGTACACACTCTTCTAAAGAGAGGTGTATTAGTCAGAACTCTACTGATTTCAAGCTACAGAAATACCACACACATTGCCTTAAGTTAAAAAGAACACTTATCAGTTCACAAAACTGAGAAGTTCAAGGGGTTGAACTTCAATGGTGTCTAAACCCAGACCTTCAAGCAATACATTCTTTCTCCCAGCTCTGTTTCTCTTTCTGTTGGCTTCACTCTCAGGAAGAACTTAACATGCTGTGGAAAGATACCCAGCAGCAGTTCCAAATTCTGCCAGTTATGCAATCTCCTGTGAAATTTACTGCCTCTTCCTCAATGGTTCTACAAAAATTCTAGGTATGATTCTTAATTGGCCCAGCATTTGGTCACATGCCTACCCTTAGCCAATCAGGGTTACTCAGGTTGGCCCGCCTTGGATTAAAAAAAGAAACATAAATTTAGGGGTATATGAAAGAAATGTCAGAATCAAAATAGAATCACTGTATCCACCCTGTCAAAAAGGTGAGTAAAACTGGGATATACACATGATTGCCTAACAGTAACTGCCACATAAGACGACCAGAATCACAGGCTTGCACAGAAACCACTGCAACCTTATATAAAGAAGTACTTGTGCCAAGGACCTTTGCCCAGCAACTGTCTATTCAACCTCAGACTGATGCCACTCTTGTTATTAATCATTGTGACAAAGGATTATTATTTCAAAATAGCTGATGTAATCCTCATTTTTTCTTAAAAAACTTCCCTGTGCCTCAATCTCTTCAAATGTTCCATAATTTTCTATGACATTTGTATTTCCATTGCAATGCTCTGCTATTCTCAAATAAATATTAGCATTCTTTACTGAGTCCAGCTCTCTGCTTATTTGTTGTTGTTTTAATTTAGGGTGAGAAGTTCGAATACCCAAGCCCATACCCTAGGAGTGTGGGAGAAGGTTGCCACTAAAAGCAAAAATAAGATGCAATAGTCAGAAGAAGGAGAGTGGATGCTGGGCAGATGAACAGATGTTCACTGTAGTAGACATCATGCCATATTTGTACCCCTCTGAGAGTCCAGTGTACTATTGTGTCCATATGCACATAGTAAGGTCTCAATGAGGAGCTTTGGTTCTTGGTTTAAAAATTACCAGGAACCTGTAGAAGTGTCCCTAGCTTTTTTTTTTTTCTCTCTCTGTAGGTGGGTGTCATTAATACAGGTGTGCAAACCAAGTGTTTACAGTAATCCCATCTTGGCTCTCTTGTTTATCCCTACAGCACTATTGCAAATTACTGCCGTGAGAACATAAGTGTTCTTTCAGTATATTATAATCATCAACACCTGCTTGTTGTGCAATATGTAATAATGAACACTATGACAATGGAAGTCACAGAGTGTAGTGAATGCTTATAGCATCCTGTCTAAATAGATTTAAATGGTTAAAGATGAAAACATATTTGTACATGAACATATTTCAATCAAATCACAGAATCTTCTTTCAACAAAGACAGGACAAACACTCATATCGATCCAACTAATTGCTAGGCTGACTTAACTACATATATGTTCAAAATCATAAAGGAAAATAATATTCCTGTATATAGAATGCTCAGGGCAATGCTTTTTTCTTTCTTTTTGGAACATAACTTCATTCCATGGTGTATTTTTCTAGTAGTGTAATGAGCCAATTTTAGGGGAGATGAAAGCAGGGAGAATGACAAGGTTGGCTCCAAGGACCTCATTCTTTCAGATTTCCATCACTTCTACAATAGCATCCCCTTTGTTAACCTCAAAAGATCATGCATGATCCAGTTTGGGGGTGGCTATTTTGCTCCATTGCATATTCTACATAATGAGCCATTTGTGTCATGAATGTCTCATCCAATCCTCCTACCCAATATGATTTCATGTCTCCTTTAAGCTCTAACCTTAGCAACCCTGACTGAGTGCAGGAGGAAGGAATGCCCCTTTCTGGCATTTACTCAGTTGGCGTCTGTCAGGTCTTAGACACTGGGTTCTGCCTTTTGGAAACAAAAAGCAAATGAACACATGCACAAAGTCCCAACAAAACCCACAGAAACATTCTAAAGGTTAAAAGAAAGTTCCTCTGAGCCTCCTACATCTTGTCCCAGAATCCCCTCCCATCAAAAAAGTATATCTTTCATTGCCTGTGGAAGAAATTTTCCTGAGAAAACTATTTTTATTATTATATTTTATTGTTTTTAGTCAGTTCAGCTCCCTGAAAAAAGGTTGTTTCCCAGTTATTCTCCTTCAGGGCCTGAATGTGGGAAAATCCCTGCTCCAGCTTTCTCCTCCCTGAGTGCTCACAAAGCACAATGTGTGCAAAGGGGATGGAGATCCACAACTTGGAAAAAGTCTGGAAGGAGTGAGGAGTGATGAGCACCTCACAGCAGTGAGGAGCGATGTCTCACTTTCTCCTTTTGGGCATATGAGAGCTCAGAATTCATCCTTTGACCCAGAGCTAAGGATGCTCACTAGAAGAAAGGGTGTATACTTAGATCACCTCTGGGACATGAGTCTCCACCCTTTCATTCATTTACTACCTCATTCATTCAGTTTTTAAAAAGAAGCTCCAGCTAACCTATGACTGGGCAATAGACTTAGTATCTCCCTGCCTCAGTTAAATGAGGATAATAATACTGTTGACTTCACACAGCTGTCATGATGTATGAATAATAAATGTGGAGCATTTAGCACAGAACCTAGCACCCAGGGCTGCTTAGAGCCTGTGGGCAGAGGTGTTATCATCACTGAGAAACTGACTCTTCCTTTCAATTTCCAAGTCATTCAGAGGAAGGTCACTGTTGAGAATTCTGCTTATTTTGGAGAAGAAAGAAAAACATGATTAAAAAAGCAAAGGAGGCAAAGATTTTTGCTGTATATTCTCTTTGTGCTCTCCAATGAGGTAGCCACTGGCCACAGGTGACTATGTATATTTAAATTTAAATTAATTAAACCTAGTTATAATAAAAACATTTCTCAGTCCCATGTCAAGGGCTTAGTCGCCACTTGTGTCTTAGTGACTACCCAAATTAGGCAGATGTTGAACATTTCCATCATTGCAGGAAGTTACTAGGCAAGCGCTATGCAAGCTGTGTTCTCTTGAAGACTATGCACACTTCTCTTGCTTAACTTTTCTTCATAAAGTACTCACTGATCATATAAAGCATTATGTTACATTCAGTGGTGGCACAAAGGTGATTTTTTCTGCTTCTAAGAGATCTCAAGGTTACCAGGAAGAGAGCTAAAAACATGCTCACAATTGAGGACAAAACACACAGTAGATAAGAGCTCAATATTTATTGCTACACACAGTAAAAAGGGCTAATAATGATGGAGCTCTTCAAGACTGATGGGTTTCTACAATAAAGAAACTTCTGTTAAAAATAAAAGCTATAGGGTTTCCTGAGTTCTAGTATGGAAGTAGAAAGCAACTGATGTGGGAGTGGGTGGGTGGGAAGTTCCTGAATTCTGAAAAGGATCACTTTAGGAAGCTTTATAATTATACGGCCTTAGAATAAGCCTTAAAATAATTTTTTTTCTGTAGCATAAATATCTGTGTTTAAGTGTATCACTGCCAAGATTTTGTTTGTTCCCTAGCATTCGAAGCTGGATACTAGCCAAGAGATTTAGGATCTAGACTGAGAAAGGAGATCAAAAGAGGATGCTTGACATAGGAGCTATATAGCCCCTAAACCATGGTGACAACCTAGAAGGTGCTGAAAGGAGAGGCAATTATCCAAATTCTTGGGAATAATTATGGCTGGTGGGAGAAGTTATTGCTATTTACCAATGTTTATTTTCCTCTTCCCTATTGTGGTTTCTTCATGTTATTGTAAAGTTAATATGTTAACGAATGAAGTTTACCAACATGATCACCCAATGTGTGCTGTGTTTTGTAGAAAAACATGAGGGGTGCATGTCAGTCTTAACAGAGAGCTAAGAGATACCTATAATATTCTGAGACTCAGTTATAAGTCAGCTTGCAGAGATTAGGGAGATATTTGAGTAGCATCTAGAGTTCACCTTTCAGATTATATTTTTAATTGTAACTTAGAAAATGGCAGTTTACCTTCCTTATGCAGTCTACTAGATTTCTGAGAATGTGTTTTTTTCTTGGCCATAGTCTGATCACCTGCAAATCAGGAAATAAGGCCATGTCCTATGGAGAGCTCAACTGATATTGTTGTCTTATGGAGATCATTTTAGACATTTCTGGGATCAGTTAGCTTTTCATAGGATATCCTCGAGTTTCCAATTGTGGAAGACAATAGAGTTGGAGGAATAGAATTTTGATTGGATTTCCTGGGAAGAATTTTGTAGTGAGTTTCATATTTGGTATTAAAGTCCATCCACAAGTGGTCTTACTTTTCACTGATTTCAAACAACTGGATTTGTATGTAGATATGGAGGATAAAGAGGTCCTCTTATAGAAACCCACAGTTTAGTTAGAGAGAGAGTGTTAGGTGATTCCTATTTACATCTTCTATAATAATAGAAGTCCCTGTGTTAACTAGACACATCATCACCTGTATTGATCAGTCATTTATCACTGCTTCATTTTCAGCTAGTTGTGTCCCTGTACCTAAGTTCTGGGCAACAAAACATGACAGCATTAAGTGTATGCAACATCTGTCCTTATTGATACCTTCCTTTTGCTTAATTTCTCCCACTGGCATAATGAAAATTTGGTAGGGAGCCATTTGAACTGTGCAGAGAACAGGACTATCCCAGGAATGGTGGAACAAGAGGTTCAAAGAATCCTGGATCCTGAAAACATTGCTAAGGAGAACTTTTTAAAATCTGTCTGAATTTATATGTGGAAAGAGAATTACATTCCAATCTTATTTAAGCCATGTTACTAGGGATCCTAACTCCAATCAGTCCAATAATCACATTAAAATCTAGCACTAGAAAAGAGGCTGGCATACATTAAGCACTCACTATTATTATTATTATTAAAAATTCTAGTGAAATTCACTTTAATCAGTATATGTACTTGTCAAATAATACTTAAAAATGATAATACAATTAATTTTTGATTGATAAATATAGTTATTTAAAATTCCTACAACACTTAGTCCAATAGAACTCTTAAAAAAGTCTACACTAAAGTTACATGGCGTGCTTTTCTTTAAATTTTACCAAATTAAATATATCTAAACTTATTCAGAAAAATCACTGCCTTGTCATTTTAAGGCACAAAGTAAACAACACTGAAAAAGGGGCACTCTTATCCATATTACCCAAATGTCAGTTTGGGTCACCTTGCCCCTGAGATGTCTGATGCCTTCACAAGATTTCTTCCAACTGTAAGGTGTTTATTTTTCTCGAGGTTACATCTGGTGCTAATTTCTGGCATCTGTAGATGTTGTCCAATCTGCAATTTGCAGCTGGTAATTATCTCTTCCCTGTCTAACTCCCCCTCTTTGATTTTGTCCCTCCCAAACACTAGTTACATGTGACATTTCTGTGTACTGACTGGAGATTCAGTGGAAATGTTAAAAGGTATGGAGAAATTCAGCTCTTAATTTCAAACTGTGTATCAGACTTCCCTATTCTTCAAAAGCCTCTTGGCCATTTCCACTAACATGGGTTCTAACCATCCACCACTTTCTCAGGCCTCTGCTTCCTTCTTTCCTCTGTTCTCCTCAACATGACTTACACTTAATTTCTTGGACGAAGTTTAGTTCTTCATTGTTGGGAGTATCTGGTTCATGTCCTCAGGGTCACACTTTCCTTCCCTAAACATTTAATCATTTTATTTTCCTAAAAATGACCATTCTTTCCCTAAAATGAACTCTGGTGCCTTCTGACTACATTTGGACCCATCTGCTATTCTCACAGGGGAAATGAAATTCAATCTCTCCTATTTTGTGGTTAGATAGTTACTTTTTTGGTTTACAACTTCATAGCTTAAAGTTTAGGAAAATGTTATGATGTTCTAGCTTCAAAAAAAATTAGGCTAGGGCCCAATTTAGTATATTAAAATCTCAAGCTATAATTGCACTGTCTCAATATTTTTGCCTTTTCTCCAAATACAATCATACCCATTTTATCTCCTTCCACAATCTGTATTCCTGAAAGAATCACTTCCATGAGGGCAGTAGAAGGTTTTCAAGATCCTGACCTAATAACTCCAGGCTCAGACTTCTCACATGTCTCATGTCCCCAAGAATAGCTCTTTATACCACATCTTATTACTACTTTTTAGCTCTCCCTTTCCATTTCCTTATACCCATGTCACTTACTTTCTTACTAAGCTTGGACTCCATACACTATTTGAATGCAGCTGTTACCGCCACAAAATTCCCTGCTCCTTTAATCATTTTGGAGATATATTCTACCTATTGTTTCCGTATCCCTTTCAGTCTCCAGTACAAAATACTCTTCAATAAATATGTGTTATATTATACACTTAAAGCATCCTTTCTCTAACATGTGGAAGAGTCCAGTTTGTTTAATATTAGTAAATTTCTGAGAGTTCAAGGCCAGATGCAAAGAATTTATTATTATATTAGAGTTCTCCAGAGACAAAGAACCAACAGGAGATAGACAGATTCATGATGGATAAGTGGTGGCTTTTTAGGGGAACTGGCTCTCACAATATTGGAGCTGAATTCCTACGATAGACTTTCTGCAAGTTGAAGAATCAGAGAAGTTGATAGTGTCACTCAGTCCCAGTTGAAAGGTTTGAGATCTAAGGAAGACAGTGCTATAATTTAGTGTAAAGTTGTAAGTCTGAGAGCCCTGGGTTTGTCTGGTCCAAGTCTCAGAGTCCAAAGGCCGAAGACCCTGGAGTTCCGATGTTCAGTGTAGAAGAAAAGGATGTTTTCTCCAGAAATGATAGAGAACTCACCTTCTCCTTTGATCCCTTTTGGACCCCTAGCCAACTGGAGGGTACCTTCCCCCTGAGGGAAGATCTGCTCAAATACCAGTGTCTTCTGGAAATGACTGCACAGGCATAGGCAGAAACAGTATGTCACCTGCCGTATGGACTTCTAAAATTAGCCACCACACTTACAGAATCCTATTCTTGCTATTATCCTTTTTTCCCTTCCAGTAAAATTTAAGTGTTTATATAAGTAAGTACCGGTTTTCCTTCTATTTTTCACTTGACATACTGGAGGAAAAAGTCAGGTATACCCCTCCCCTGCCCTGCCCAGTGATCGGTAGGACCATTGGCTTCTGTGTTCCTTTTTGGTTTCTGACATTTTATATTTAGGTTTTCAAAGAACAGAGAAATTTAGAGGGTAGATTTTATTGTCAATGTTCTGGTATTTGGGAGATTTTTAAGTATTCTTAATAAAATTTTACAAATGGGTTATTTAAATTAAGAACTTAATTGGTAATGGATTTTTTCACTTATTTTCTTTTCAGGGTAAGTATTAAAGGAAAAAGAGTTTTGTCAAGTCCTTTGCCAAGAAATAGCTCCACATTCCATATGGTACCTTTTATGGCTGATGTTTATTACATCCTGCCCATCACCACTGAAACCTGTTGGTCAGCCAGCACTCAGATCATGAATAACACAGTGGGTACACCAAAGCTATTCAAGTAAAGGCTAAGGAATTACCACTCACCAGGTTTCATGGATATGTTCTTATTTCTATCCTTGATTTCCATCCATGAATAGCACAGGTCCATTGTATACTGAGGATTTACAGAAGCTGTCGCAGGAAGGTCTTTGAGTGTCAAAACCTTGGAAATAGCTCAGGTTACTTTGTCTTTCTTCCTCCAGTCTTTTCTGAGAAATTTAGCTAGCACAAGATTCATTTTTTTTCCCTGAAATTCTATAGTTATTTTAGTTTATCACAAAATTTAAACCTTAGTTATATGACTTTTCATGGAAATATTATTGCAATATGTAGTGTTGGGAGTTTTTATGACATTGGGTAGTGAACAGAAAAGCTTGTCTTTGAATGTCCAGTTACCAATTACTCTGTCTTTGGCTTTGCCTAATTTTCATCCTGTCTGAATCTCTTTCTCCTGTGGAAAATGGGAACAATGGTCTGGGGATGTGACTCAAAGGTAGAAAGCTTGCCTAGCATGCATGAGGCCCTAGGTTCTATGCCCAGACAAAACAAGGCAAATGAGAATTATAACTATTTTGGAATGATTTTTTGTATAAGTACATTTTGCAGAATATTCCCTGAACAAATATTAACTATTATATAAATTACTGTACATTTTTCTTTATCTCCTCTTACATAAACATAAATAGTACGTTCAGCAAGTATGTATCAAAACTTGTGAAGGTTCTGAGATTACATCCCACTTGCGAGCTAATAATTTATTACTGTTTCATGGATACTAGTGGGAGATACACTACTCCTGGATCAAAGACAAAAGAAAATCTATTACATCAATGACAATAGAATAATTCCATTTTTGCCCCAGATCTTTAGCCTCAATTTCAAAAGTGAAAAGGTCCATAAGAAGTGTGTAAATACAGTGAGTTGTTTCATACGACAGGAGCCCTGAGTTTAGGGAACACAAATCTTTTAAAAGAGAATTATGCCTGCCATTGCTCCAGAAGGAGATGCTTTCTCAATCTTTCAAGGCTATAACAAAACAGCCCTTCCCTTTGTGTTGAGGGACACTGTCCCTATCTTTCAAAACTATTTACTATACAAATATGAAGAGATAGTGGGGAACAAAGGCAAGCAGTGTTTTGCTCACAAGACATGCAGAAATGTAATAAACATATGGAAAATTGGCTTCCAGCACTACGATTTATGCAATATAATCAAAAGACAACCTTAATGTAATTAATGAGTATTAGCCATAACAAAATAACTGGGATAGGTCTTATTATTTTATAGTGAACTAAATAAATGGAAAAATACAGGTGACAATGATTTTCATCCATTGGACAACAAATAACAGAGGACTTTGGTTCCTGAAAGAGGGAAATGAATAAGGTGAGCCTTGAAAGAAAACAAGTCACTGGAGTTCACACACACAGGGAAACCCTTAACTTCTAAACACCCAGAATTAAGGGTTCTTGTACAGTACCTGAGCCATCAGTGGAGACCCTAGATAAGCCATGTCTTAGTGCAACAGCTAAACAGTCTTTATTCTATGTCTTCTTTTGATTGGAAGGGAGGGAGGAGGGATGGACATGGGGAAGTACTGAGGAATGAAATCTACCAAATTGTGCTGTGTTCATGTATGAATATACCACAATGAATCCTGCTTACATATGTAATTATAATGCACTAATTAAAATAGTAATAATAATGATAGAAAGAAGAACAGTAGAGTAGAGCACGCAAATCAGTGGGATGGTGAGGGGAGAGAAAGGGGAAATACTGGGGAATAAGATAAAATTGTTATGTGCATGTTTGAATGTGGCCTAATGAATCCTACTATTGTGTGTAATTATAATGCACCAATAAAAATACATTTTTAACAAGTTTGAAAACAAGGCTTAAAAGGATAAAGTTGGCTACAAATAATTCCCAGCTAAAACAAAAACCACTACTCTTTAAAGAAATAATCAAAATCCAGCATTTGAAACTACAAAACTCACAATCTAATAAAAGATTGCCACATATACAGAGAAGCAGGGAAATGTCACACATTAATGAGAAAAAGTGAATAGAATATATCATATAACCAATCAATAGAAACTTACTTGGAAAAGACTGATACGATATAATCAGCATCTAAGGGCTTTTAGAAACATAAAAAATCATGATCATAATAAATAGAAAAGTGGAAAATATAAAAAATCCAAATGAAACTTCTAGAGATAAAAAATATATCTCTGATTCAAAATATACTTTCAGAGATAAAAGGAGTTTGTAAATTGTGAAAGAAATTGTCTGAGAACTTAAAATATGGTAATAGAAACTACCTAAATGAAGAAAAAAGAAGAGCTAACTCAAGAGGAATTTTGGGAACTATTAATAAATTTTAAAAAATTAAAAACTAAAATATAGAATAAAAAACAATATGTGCAGAAAAAAAATGAATCCCAGTATAATTCTTGCCTGAAACTATGGACAGAAGACAACAGAATGACATCTTTAAAAAAATAAAATATAAAATACTCCTAGAATTCTATATCCAGTAACAATATAGTTGAAAAATTAGATGTATAAATAAATATTTTTCCAATTAAAAAGAGATTCAGAACATCATCTCTAGTAGACCTACTCTGTAAGAAGTACTATAGTACTTTAAGCAGAAGGAAACTAGAAATTTATATACAAAAGAAGGAGCAGTGGAAACATTAAATAAGTGAATAAATGTTAAAATAAAAACCTCTTTTAATCTTTAAAATAAAATCACTTTTTGAAACAAAAGTATTAATAAGGAGTTGTGATGTTTATAGATAACAGTAAATTGTATGTCACTAAAATAAAACATTAGATGGAAAGAAAGAATCAATAGAAATAAATTATTGTAAGGCTGTTACATTATAGATAAAGGGGAATAATATTAGTTGACAGGACATTGTGATTCTTTAAAAATGAACTTGTAAACCCTGGAACAATCAACAAAATAGTAAAACAAAGATGCATAGGTAATAAGTGAAGAGTAAATATAAAACTGAGCACTAAAATTTAGTCAATAGATCCAAAAGAAGGAAGGAAGAGAGGGGAACAGAAAACAGATGGGACTAGTAGATATCAACTAGAAAGGTGGTGGATTTAAATCTGATCATATCCATACATATATTAAATATAAGCTTTAAAAACTCTTAATTAGAGGTCAGACATTGTAAGACTGATTTAAAAAGTCAGATCCAATTACATGTTGTCCAAAAGAATCCCACTTTAGATGTAAAGATTTAATAAGTTAAAAAGGAAGTGAAAAAATATATAACACAAAAACACAAGATAGCTAGAATGTCCATATCAATATCAGAAAAGTTAATACAACAGAGACTAACATGAGGGATAGAAGCGGAAATTTGACCATTATAAAGAGATCAAATCAAAATTAATAGCAGGGTAAACTGTGTTAATTCAATTATAAAGCTTTTAAATAGATGAAACAAAACCTGACAGAACTGAAAGGGGAAAAAAATCCACAACTATCTACAGTTAGGATAAAGGCTTAAACATTCTTCTCTCAGGAATTGGTATAGCTAGTAGGTAGAAAAATCAGAAGGAATAAGCTTTGAACAATACTGTCAGCCATTTTAACTCAATTGCCATGTCTGGAACACTGTATCTAACAACCGCAAAATACACATCTTTTCAAAATGCACATAGAGTTTTTTCATTTTTCATTTTTTAATATGGGCAGCTTTGAAACAAATCTCAATACATTATAAAAGGTTGAAATCAGACATAGTTTATTCTCTCATTTCCATGGAATTAGATTAGAAGTAAGTAACAGAACAGTGTCTGCAATAACCACAGATATTTTGAAATTTAAAAACACTTTCTATTAAGTACCCATGGGTAAAAAACAAAAGCTCAGGAGAAATTAGAAAATATCTGAATCGAGTGAAAATGAAACATACATAAAAATTTGTGATAAGCTTCTTTAGGGACATTAAGAGGGAAATTTTTAGTTTTATATATGCATATTAGAAAAGAAAAAGCTTCTATGAAAATGAGCAGAAAAGTAAGAAAAAGAAATTTAATACATTAAGTAGAAGGAAGCATATAATTAGGGTGACTTCAGAAATCAATAAAAGATGTATAGTAGGATAAACTATAAAAACAAAAGATTATTGTTGCATAATAGCAACAAAATTGATAAATATCTGTTATGGTATAGATGTGAAATGTCCCCCAAAAGCTCATGTGTGAGCCAACGCAAGAACTCACAGGTGAAATGATTAGATTATGAGAGCTCTTACCTTATTAGTGCATTAATCTCCTGATAGGGATTAATTGGCAGGGATTAACTGGTAGGCATTAGGATGTGGTTGGAGGAGGTAGGCCACTGGGGTCATGACTTTGGGGTTTATATTTTGTCCCTTTTGAGTAGAGCTCTCTGCTTCCCATAGTCACAGTCTGAACTGGTTTCTTCTTCTACATCCTTCCGACATGATATTCTGTTTCACCTCAGGTCCAGAGCAAAGAAGTCAGCTGTCTATGAACTGAGACTGTTGAAACCATGAGTACCAAATAAACTTTTTCTCTTCTAAAGTTGTTCTTGTCAGTTCTTTTGGTCACAGCAATGACAAGGCTGACTAAAACATTATCTAAATAGTTTGATCAAGAACTTACAGAAACAGAATTTATCAGTATAAGAAATAAATTAGGGAGAATTACTACAAGTCCTACAGACAGAATATGTTAAAGAATACTATAAAGAGTGCTGGAGATATAGCTCAGTGGTAGAGCACTTGCCTAGCATGCACAAGGCCCTGCGTTTGATCCCTAGCACCACAGAACAAACAAACAACCCTACAGAAGAACTTTATACCAGTAAATCTGAAACACAGCTGGAATGGACAAACTCTTTGAAGATATAAATTACCAAAATCAATTTTTAAAAAATAGAAGCTTATATTCCTATATGAAAGATATAAAAAGTAATTTGCAAACCATAAAAGTCATGGTTTAAAGTTGTATGGTTGGGTACGTTTTAGTATATTCACAAGGTTGGGCAACCATCTCTACTATCTTACTACAGAACATTCTCATTACTCTGAAAAAGACTTCATATCCATTAGCAGTTATTTCCATTCATTCTTCCTCTCATCTCTTGGCAACCCCTCATCTTTCCATCTGTTCATTTGCCTCCCACGGATATTTAATGGAAATGGAATCATCTAGCTTTTGATGATTGGCTTTTTTTCTGGTTAGCATAATGTTTTCAAGTTCCATCCATTTAGTAGGATGTAGTGTTTTATTCTTCCTTTGGGCTGAATATTATCTATTCTGTGGATATGCTACATTTTTTTGTTCATGTGTCAGTTGATGGACATTTACTCTGTTTCTGTTTTTTCAGATGTTTTGAATAATGCTGCTAAAATATGCATGTGCAAATTTGTGTATGAATAAATTTTCAGTACTCTTGAGTGTATGCTCAGGAGTGGAATGTTGTGCCATATTGTAACTCTAGGTTTATCTTTTTGAGAAACTGACAAAACTCTTTTCCACAGCACTTGCATCATTCATTAACATTTCTATCAACGGTGAATGGGGATACCAATTTCTGTGCATCATCAACAATATTACCAGGTAATATTGACTTCATAGAGTAAGTTAGAAAGCATTTCCCTTTTGGAAAAGTTTGTGAAGTATTGACAGTAGTTCTTCTTAAAGGATTAGGTAGAATTCACCAGTGAAGTTATCTAATCCCAAACTCTTCTTTGTGGAAAGTTTTGTTGCTAAGGCAAGGTTTTTGTTTTTAGGCCTATTTTGACTTTCCAATATTTTTAGAATAATTTTTGATAGTTTATCTTTCTACAACTTTGTCCATTTAATCGTTATCTAATTTCTTGGCATAAATTGTTCTTTTGTACTTTGTATTTCAATAAAGTCAATAGTCATGTCCCCTCTTAAAATCATGATTTTAGTAACCTTGAGTCTCCTCAAATGGTTTTCCTTTTGTAACTCATGAGATACCCACCTAGTTGTCCTATTTTTGTTCTTTTCTTTTAAGTGTATTTTGGTGACTGCTTTTTTATGCTTTTAAATAATGGTGTTGTTTAGGACTCTGGCTAGACTCTTTTCTGTTCTCCTTCTTATAAGCTTTCCCAACTCAATATCATCTACTGCCTTGATGTAAAATACTACATATATGTGAACAACTCTCAATGCTTCATTTCTGGGAGAAATCTTATTTTTCAGCACTAGATAATACCTGTATTTGGAATCTCTATCTTAATGTGCCAAATCTACCCCAACATGTTCCAAGTTAAAGGTATCTACATCTCCTTCCAAGCTAAAGATATCTACATCTCCTCACACTAAATTTGTTATGTCTATGTTACCTAATTCAGTGAATGCTTACTTAGTATTAATACATTAATACTAAGTAAGTTAAGTACATTAATACTAAGTATCCAAGACACAGATCTAAGTTTTATATGACTTCCCAAGTCATCCAGTGATCAACATCTAAAGACAATACTTCTCTGTTTCTCAAATTTTTCCCCTTTTTTTTATCTGCACTGTTTTGGTTCTCATTCAGACCTTCATCACAATCACATGGATGTAATTAATGGCCTATTAATTATTCTTTTTGCATCAGGTTTTCTATGACTTCAATCCATGCTCCAACTTACAGCCACATTGCTCTTTCTACAACACAAGTCTGTTCAAGTTATTAATTCTACAACTGTGGGGCAAGAATTTAACTTCTTCCTTTGGTCCTTCTACATCCTCCAGCCATTTATCTTAATTACCTTATTCCATTACAATAAATACTCTTGCAAAATCAATCTTCATACTGAGCTGTTTCCTACTTCAATGTCTTGGTTCTCACTGCTCCTAATATATTTTTGCCTAAATTTTTCTCTTTCTCTCTTCCCCAAAATCCATTTGTTAAACACATTCATTTTTTGATACAACTCCTTCTCATTTAAAGAAAATCTTTTATAATTTTCCAATCTCTCTGATGGGCTTAATTGCCTTGCTCCCTTCTTTCAGTTCATGTGTTATTTTAACCTCATTTCAGTCCCTATAACACTTTATTGGACATATTAATTAGTATGCCTCTTTTTCTCTTCTATATTGTAAGATGCTCAGTAGCAAAGGACTTGTCTATTCACCATTGCATTCTCATCTGGGAATTATAGAAATGCATGTGTGAATGAGTGAATGGACAAATGAATGTGATATTGCTAGACTGCAGTCCTTTTGGACTAGTGAGTAGTGTGGAGGGTTGGGAGGGAGGCATTTTAAATCTGAGGGAAAAAACAGTACAAAAGCCCAGAGATATAAAACTCATGGAGTATTGTAGAAACCAAAAATTTAGAAAATTGATGATGGAAAGGAAACGAATTACAGCATGGTGAAGTGTGCCATGGTGAGGTTTTGAACTCTGTTTTGGAAGCAGTGGAGACTTGTCTCAAGGAATTGCATCTGAAACTTCCTCAGCTCTTCTAAAGCATTTCCTGGAGAGTTCTACTATCTTATGCTCTAATCACTAAAACCATTCCTTTCTTTGAAAGCTATTATTTGTTTATTATACCAACCAAGATTTACTAACCATAAAATTCATGAAGCAGAGAGTTACTATCCCAAAAATATATTATTTCAGTTGTGGTACAAATAGACATCACTTCTCATTGTCAGTTGAGTCCTATAAATAAGAAGGAGATGTGGAGCAGAACATATCTGTTTTTCTTCTTTTTTCCTGAACACCAACTCCACATATGCATATGATTTTAAAACTTAATTTCCAGTGGTTCCTTATGAATTCACACCTTCTTTCATAAGATTATCCCTGTAACCTCAAACTTATCATTAAAATATTGCTGTTTGTCTATGAAACATGAACTTGTGCATTATTTTGAAAGTAAATCCATATATAGTCATAAATTATTTACAGTTGTTAGGATATACTACACATACAGGGATACTTTCTCCTTTTTGCATCTTGGAAATACTGTCTTCCTATCTTCCTATCTATCATCTATCTATCTATCTATCTATCTATCCATCTATCATCTATCTACCTACCTATTTATTAATTCATACCTTTTTTTACAGGGGAAATAATTCATCTAGAATAATCTGGTTGTCTAGGGAAGGATGTCAGCTTGAAAAAATTTTAAATGACCACCTATATACTCTAGGTCCATCACTGAAAAATAAAGGAAGAACCCAATACAGTAACATCTTTCACATGTAGGCAAATTGAGCTACAAAGAGGTAAGATGGTTTTCCAGGGAAAAACAGCCAATTTGGAGGTGAGACTGGGAGACTGGTTTCCTTTTCCATGGCTATTTTCATTTCAATGGATGAATGGATAGTAGGATGATTTTAATGGGACAAAATGCAATTAAACTGTTACTTTCTAACATTTCCAGAAGAAATTCAGAATAAAGGAAATAAAAAGCCATCTATAAAGGTATAATTTAAAAGGATCAAATTATTTCTTCTAAATTTTAGATTATCAAGTTTGGGTCAATTATCTAACACTTTCAGTATGTGAAAGACAATTTCAGACAGAATAAGTAAGCAGCTCCCTGGCATCTCATCCAAGTTTAGAACAAGAAAAATGAACTTCATATAAGGGTGTTTAGACTACAAATGAAGAACTTACTCCAAGAGTTGGAGAAAATACTGGATTCTATGAGTAAGACCATAAAATCTTCTCTAGAGATTTTTAAAATAATAGTTCTATTATTTTAAACTACCTTATCATGGACATGTAGCTCTATGCAGAAGATTGGGTTTGGATGAAATTCCAAAGTCTTTGATTTTATTATTCTGTAATATTACTAGTGGAAAAGAATAAATTTCCATGTGGCAACTTTCAGATAACAGCTGAACTATGACTAAAACTATGAAATATTGCCAGTGGATTATAACCCATCTTATTAATAATTATTGCTATTATTTTAATTTAACCACTTTTTACAAAGAGAATAATATATTGACATTGAATGGGAGATATATATGTGTGTATATGTGTATATATATAATGTATATTATATAATATAAATTTTCATCTCTCTTTTGACCTCTAGCTCTTGTGTTCCACATTCCCCAGGTGTTTATACATTATAAGTAATTTAATGGTTCTACAAGACAGAGACTTCCAACCAATTGAGTGATCCTTGAAATTTAGTTCTATTGTTTGAAATATGATATAAGTTAAATTAAATCTAGTAAAATTCTTTTTGAGACATTACCATATAGAGATACTGGAGAAATAAAAATGGAAAAACAATAAACATGGTGCTTAACTTTAAGAAACAGACTCTGTAGGATAGAAAAGAGATGTGTCTATACTGATAGTGCATATATGTCAAGAATAAAATACTATGGCAAAATAGTGGGGGAGACAGATCATTTCAAGTGGGAAGTGATTTTTAAAGAAGCCCAAATGGCTGGCTGAAGGACATTGTTTCTTCCCAGTGCTTGGATGCTGGGCCTAACTAAGAAGAAGCCATGAGGGTAAATTCTGTCTCAGGTGAATGTCTCAGTAATATCTTCTCTTTCTGCTGGATCTTATTCAGGACCACCTCAGGTCAACTAATATATTTTAACTACTTGGAACTTCAAAGGAAGAGGTTTCAGTTTTTTTCTCCTTAGAATGCTTCTATAATCTTAGTGGATGTGTCAGGATTAGGGTAGAAAAATCATTCACTTAAATGTCCTTTTATGCATTAAAGAGCTTATTTCTATCAATCTCTAATGAAGCCCTAAGTTCTTTTTAAAATAACTTCTTTAGAACTTTTATGTGTGTGAGTGCATGTGTGTGTGTACCCCTGCATGCAGGCATGTGTGTTTTAAATTTAGTACTCAAAAGGAGCAAGGAGTTCAGCTCTGGGTGCTTCATTCTGGCTGCATCATTAACTGATGTTGACTTTGGATAACTCACTTAAAAATCCCTGTGCCTCACTTCCCTCATGTAAAAAAATGGAGGGGTGGAACTACATAGTTTCCCAGTTGCTTTCAGGTCTAGATAATTCTATAATTCTTTTCTATGATTTAAATTTAATTTGTAGGCAATTACACCCTTGTGGGTTATTCCGGAAGCTTCATTCCTGACTATTAGGTTCATTTTTGGTCATCAGCTTAATTTAGCCAACTCCTGATTACCACTCTCAGATGCTCGTGGATCACCGGTAGGTGGTCCAAATCTTTGTAAGCAATTGGTTGGATAGGGGGCTGCCCCAGAGCCCAATATAGGCCAGATTTATCCCAATAAAGAGACAGATCCATACCAGGCTTCTCAGGTTGGTGGATTCCAATGCAAGGTATCCCCAGCTCCACTTCAGAATGTTCTTCTCAAACTGTCTCTAACAGTTTGTTCACAAACACAAATTCCTATGGCAACCTAATAAAAAGGAATTGAAGGAAGAGGGAAAACTTCACAAAATTCCTCTAGGCTTCCCACAGGGGCTACTTTGTGAGACTATCATAAGACCTAATGCAAGGGTGTAACCCTTTCATGAAATTACCCTACACTGTGTTTTTCTGATGTATGGTGTTCACATGAAATCCGAAATGAATCCAAGCCTTTACCCTCAGACACAACACAAATGTTTTGGGAGGTTCCAAACAACTTCGGTTTGTTTTTAAATTTTAATAAGTTCAGTACTTCCTGGGTTTGGCCAGGCCAGATACACCACAGGACGTTTCCAGCCTGAAACCAAAAAGCGTGCAGGCACTCACAGAAGAGACTGATGTAGTGAGCTTTCCATCCTACTTGCCAGACCTTAAAACATCTCATGTGGTTAGCTGACTTGTGGTTATACCTACCCAGAGCAATAATATATGAAGGGAGATTTTATGTATTGGCTGCCTCTAGTGCCCTATGCATGCACTAGCTCACATATATAAGCTTCTCTCATGATATTTCTAGGAAGGAAGGAAGACTGGCCTTTTCATTAAGAAGATGAATGGGAGTGTTTCTTGACAGCAAGGACAATGTTTCCATGTTCGATTTACTCTTAAGAGAACTCCAATAGTAATTGCTGTCGATGAGGAGGAAATTGAGGCACTGACATATTGAATAATACAATTCAGTGTTTAGTCACCCATCCACAGTATTCAATTCAACAACTATTTAATTGAATGCCACTGCCTGAGTACCAGTGTAATTACAGACTCTGTGGAGGATTAGAAACTTGTAAAATTTTAGAGCTTTGAAAACCAAGTGGTCATCCAGGAAACCACGACAGTATCTGCCCTCAAAGAGGTTATACTTGGTTTAGGAAACAATATTAACCCCCATGAATCTCTTGGCAAATTAAAGGAGTAGGGGCAGGTGTCTCCTTTAGCACTGTTCTACTTGTGTACTTCTTTTCACAGCTAAGCTTGTTACAGTTGCATTTGCACTGATAGCCTCTATTATCTTATTTTCCAGCTTCTTGGAAGAGGGTTCAGACTTTCTAAAATTAAGTCCAAACAGGCACATTTTCATGTGCATCTGACGAGTCTTTCCCCAGGGGGCTTAATTGGGAGTTCTTCCATTTATTCATGCTTGTGTCTAATAAGTTACAAAATATTGTAGAATTTTATTTATTAACATCATATATATTCCTTTCTTTGGTTCCATTATCTGGGATCAAGACTGTATCATATATTACTTATTCTGTTAAAGAATTTATCAGGCTCTTGACTTTGGACTCACTGTCGATCTATCCTATTGACTATTATCAAAGTTACCCCCACAAATGCAAACCTATTTCTTCATTTTAAATACATCATTGGTTTCACTTTATTGTAGGAGAGACTCAAAATACTTAGCGTGATATGCAAGACCCTTCATTGTTTGGATATTCTTCATATCTTCACTTTTCCCTACATACTAGTCACTCTCAACCATTTGTGGTTCTGGGACAGCATGAGTGATTTTCCTCACCTCTGTGTCTTTATTCATTCAGGGAAGTGAATTTACTCAAGAACTTTCTCCTTGTGTCCTAATCCACTTTGCCCATACTCTGTTGTAAAAACACTTACCAGGCTATATGACTTTTATAAATGCAAGAATTACAAAATAACCAAACAAGTAACCAGTAAGGCATATTTTGAAAAGTAACAGTTTCATCAGGCTGAGCTGAGAGTCTTGGTGGCCTTCAAAGGCGTATGCTGTTGTTTTGATCTTGAATGTTTCCCAACATCCATGTGTTGAAGGTTTGGTCCTCCTGGTGGTGCTGTGGGGAAGTGATAGAACCCTTAGGATGCGGGGCCTAACGGGAGGAAGTTAGGTCATTGATTGCATACCTTAAAGGAGATATGAGGACCTAGTCCCTTCCTCAGTCTCTTTTCTTCCTGGACTCCATGAGGTAAGCAACTTCCTCCTTCACGTTCTCCTGCCATAAAGTATTCTGTGATATAGACCCAAAACAACAGGTTATGAGACCATGGTTGAAACCTCCAAAACCACAAACCAAAATAAACCTTTCCTCTTTACAACTTGATTATTTTAAGTATTTTGTCACAGATGGAAAGATAACCAATAAAAGCATGGAAGATGAAATGAGTAGTCATTTACAGATTTTAACTGAGAAAGTTACTTGATCAGATTTGCATTTTAGAGACTTATTTCAGTTGTGAAATAAAATGGACTGGAAAAAAGTCTATAACAGGGCTTCAATGAGGGCAGGCAATGAAGCTATAAAAGCAAGAGAAGTTATTACAGAGATATTTATTGAAGTCTTTGAGTTTGATTTAAATGAAGTGGAGAATTTATCCACTGAGTCATGATTGAGTGCTAGGAATTTCTGTAGGTTCTAGAGATGCAAAAAATTAAGACAATGCATTTGCTCCTACAGAAACTCATTCTTATATAATACAAATTCCAGAAGTAGACTCAAATGTAGGAAAACAATTTAGTAAATTGGATTTTTACATGTATTTTTAGGACAACTAGCTAATCATTTGGGGGAAACACATAAAATTATATTTTCCAAAATACGTTGATCAAAGTAAGTTCCAAATAAGTTGAATGGAAAATATAGCAAAAATAGAAGGCACATAATTAGTCTGTAGATGTACTTATGGCATTTATAACCTTTAAAGAGAGCACTAAAGATATAAACCACAATAATAAGACCAATATATTTCTTAAAATAGTACTGAAGATCTTCTGTTTATCACATAAATACAGCAATATAGAAAGTTGCAACATAAAAGGAAGATTAATAGTTACTATGACAAATAATTACTATGAAACCTTATATACTTGTTTTTCCACTTGACTTCTTCCAAAGGCTGGCAGGAGAAAAGCCTGAATTGATGGTTGAGGATCTGTGTGATGAACATGTAGGTAAATGATGACCATGAATCTATACTCACTTTTATGAGGATGTTAACTGACTATCCAAATAATAGTGTGATATTTGTACCTAAGAATTCCAGAAATTCAAGTGCCAGAGGACAAGATGGGAGTTTTCCATTTTATGCTTTCTTTTTAAAAGAAAAAAAGGTATTTGAGCCTAAAAAGCATTCCTTCTCTGAATTTCCCACTTCCATACTTTTGATTCCTGATACTTAGATCAGAGAGCAAATAAGTTTCATCCTTCCACTAATGGCAACCTATTTATGTTGTAATACACTATACTAGATACTGTCATTTATACACTCCCCATAATTATCTTCCTCAAATATAATTAAGACAATGCACTTGGCTTCAAGAATCTCTTGGACAACACTTAAAGAAGAAATAATACAATGAAATCTGTATTTTACTGGCTTGAATATATTTCATTATTCTATAATCCTAACCTTGCTGGGTTAATTACTTTGTGAAAAATACTGGAGAGATAAAATCTAATAGATACAACACAGGCTGTGTCTTTCAGTGAAATGGAGACCCAGTTTGTAGAACATCAGCGCACAACTCTCTAAAATGTCACATTTCCTCTCCATGGTGTTTAAGAGATAAAGGAAGGTGGATTCAGAAGAGGAAGAAAAGTGATGCTTATTAATTTGAATGAGACCTTTAGAGTCACTGTGTGGGATCCCTTAAAGAATAGAACAGGGCTCACTACATGCACACATATACACACATATTCATGTGAAAATGACTGCAAAGAGTCAAACTAAAACATGAATCAACATATAGAATGTTATCATAGTTTCCTCAAATGTTTTGCTTTTCTGTGATAAACCTATAGACTTCTGAATTTTGACTTGAGTACATGGAACATATACGATGGCATGAAGGCTATTGACATCTTCACCTGAGTGTCTTATTGCCACCCCAAACTTCATATACCTGAGCTAGAGCCCATTAGCCCACCCAAACCCTGCCACTTTCTCTTCTTGGTTCTATTTGCTGGTTTGCCCCCTTCCTGTCTCCTACTTCTTTATCTCTGATTTCCACAGGTCCTGCTCAACCTCCCTTCACTATTGGCAAGACTTACCTGGGACTAAAGGGACTTTATGTGCTGCTTTTAGCACCAGCTTCCTGCAGCCTCTTTACTTCATGTCTTCCTCACTCACCCTCTCATTCCCACTGGATCACATAATCCAGGATTATGTTCTACAGACACTATTCTGAAATTTCTCTTTATCTCTTTGTTCAAAATTTCCCCCTAGATTTCTCTCTTTCCAAGATCAGTTTTTTTTTTCTCGTTAACAAAACCACCACTTAAAAGTTTAATGTTCAGTTTCACAAAAGACAAATGCACACTTCAAGAGAATCCATCTAAATACTTCATTGACCTCTTCTCCAGCCACACCTCCTGGAACTCCAGGGTACTGCTGGGTTCTGGAAAGGAGCTTTTCTTACTCAGAAAATAATGGTGACCAGTTTGTGAGTCCAAAGAAAGAAAACTCAGATTAAAGAAATGAAAAGTAATGAAATATGGTATGATTATCATTTGAACAAATTCAGGCAGAACATAAAGCAGGCTTTCTTTAAATAAACTGAGTGATTTTAATACTGAGTGGTACCACTAAGGTTAAAAAGCAGTCAAAATTGTCCATGACCTTGGTGATACTATATGAAGACCACACTTTGCCTAATTCTCTACATCCCCTGGGCTGTGGCTGTCCTCTAAGGTCCTTCCTGTGAACTATTATTTATTTGTTTCACCTCAGTTCAGCTTTTTTCTTCAAAATTCTGATTTTAAACTTTAAAATAGGTGAACATTGGAGAGAAAAGGGCTTTGGGGGTTTTCTCAAAATCCCAGGGTTTGAAGGACTCACATCATAATGAACAAGGAAGAATGAGACTGTAGCCCACGCAGGGTTTTCCAGTCTGCTTACTCTCAGCCCCAAGACCAGAACAGAGAGAATTTCCAGGCTGGAAGGGGATGGGGGCAGAGGGAGAAGAAATCGGTGTAGGAGGAGAAAGAAGATTTTACACATTGTTAAATGTACTGGGGGCTGGGAGTAGGGTGGAGGACAAGAGCCACTCTGTAGGTAGACTTGAGAACACAGGCCTTGTGGACGGGTTCCTAGGTAGGTCCCAGTGTGAGCACCCACCTCAATCTTTCCAAGATCAATTCTTTGAGTTTGAGTGAAGTAAAGCAAAGCAAAGCTAAACAAAAAACAGTCTGTCCAGGTCTGACTGAAAATCTTTCAAAGTTGGAAAAAGGTCTAGACTCCATCTCCTTCCTTAATTGGCTCCATGGCCTAGTGCTGTGTAGAAATCTCTAAATAGTAATTAGGAATACATCCCATATTTCCTCTCCTTTCTTCTCGTCCCCTTCCAAATCTGAGGTACACTAAAGACACAGATTGCAGGATGCTTGTGGGTTCTTTCTGAACCTCAGTCATTATTAAATTATTAAGTAGAGTATTTGGGTTAGAAATTTTTCTCTCTGCATTGTGGTTTTTGTGATTAAATGATGTACTATATGATTTTCATGCAACCTCAACTTCCTAACATATTTTAGTATGCACGGATATATATATGTATATATACATATATATACATATATATTATCTATAATATAATACATATTTATTATTTTTCTGCAAAAAAGGGGAAAAGTATTCAATAAGCAGATAGATATTTTGCTTTTCTTCTTCCTTTATGATTTGACAAATACTTAGAAGAATTGTTAAGCCAGATATTGTTCTGTGATACCAGGACCTCTGCATATAGGCAAAGGGAAACTCTTTTTCACAGCAAAACCATCCTATGCCCACTCTTCTAGGGAATTGGGCAGAGTTTCCAAGGGTTGCATGTGTTTGCTGACCTGTAAGAAAAAGGAAAGGAGGTTTACTGATAAATGGATGGAGTTGGAGAATATCATGCTAAGCGAAATAAGCCAAACCCAAAAAACCAGGGCCAAATGTTTTCTCTGATATGTGGGTGCTAATTCACAGTAAGGGGGTGGGGCTAGGGAAGAATAGAGTTACTTTAGGTAGAGGGGAGTGAAGGGAGGGGAGGGGGTATAAAAGTAGAAAGGATAGTAGAATTATTACCTTATGTACATATAGGACTGCATGACCAATGTGATCCTACAATATGTACAATCAGAAAAATGAGAAATTACAATGCATTTATGTATGATTTATCAAAATGTATAGATGCATTCTACTGTCATGTACAACTCATTAGAACGAATAAAAAGAAAAAAAAAGGGAAAAGAATAATATGGGGAGTAGGAGGGAGAGAGAAAAAGGAAGAGAAATAGAGAAAAAAGGAGGGGGGTCGAGGAAGGAGGAAAACATGTTTGTGTATCAAACAAGGCTGAGGAAGTCTCAGCTGGCATTTGGGCCCTTGGATTGCAAAGGTAGTTAATTTCCCATAACTCTCAGCTACAATGGAGCTTCGCATTTAGTACTTCTGCCTTTGCAATAAAAATAATGCTAAATATTTTTACATTGAATTACAAAAAAAAAATAAAAGAGCTAGAATTTTTTTTCCTTTTTAGGACAGTTCTTTTGTATGATTCCCAGCACAATTTAAAATGGCTTGGTTTCAAAGGGGTAAATGTTTAAATGAGCATGTCCAATTTAAAATATTCTTAAAAATATACAGATCTGATTGTAAGAAAAGGACCTCCTCAAGGTGGTATATTTTGTTTGAACACAGAAACAAAATTGATCATGGCTTCACTGTGTCAGCTTTGTTTTTCTGAGGTTATTGAAGAAAAGAGAGCTTTGCCAAAACTAAACAAGACACAGAACCATTTCTTTGAACCTGAGAACTCTCCAATGCCCAAATATGATTAAAAACCATCTTGGTTAAGCCCTTTTGATCAGTGTGCGTGTCATAAAACCTGTACTGAGTTCCTGGCAATTTTACGGTCTTATCTGTGTGGTCCTTTTCTCTAGAAAACATTTGGCATGATGTCCTGGTGGAGCTCAGCAAAGTGCATTGGAAGGTGTGATACACAGAGTTTAATGCTCATCAAAAATGATGCCACCAATGCACCCACAGGCCACAGCAGACTCCAGCAATTGTACTTTTTCGTCTCTCCACAAATGAGAATATCTGAGGAGAAAAGAGAGAAAGAACTGGAAAGAAACTTAAGTGATTAACTTCAGGAATATAAAGGAATACATGGACAAATACTTGGCATTTGTTGAGTTTCCTTTATTAAAGACTCTAATTGAATTTCATTGACTGAAGCCTAGAGCACACAGCAGGCCTGTTACTTTCCCATTCTATTTATGTCTATGAAGTACATCATTGTAATGAATACAGATGGGCAATAAGTACAAAGTTATTGCATAATTTTTCAAAATTTTATGATTGCTTTTCCTACTTCCTTTTTGAATAATGGCCTCTCTGTGTAGCCTGTAGACCATTCACTATATCTTTGGTATATTTTACCACTTCAGCAGATTTTAATTTATTAGAGACATACTAGAAGTGGTGTGTAAACAATCCACAGAATGAAACTGATTTGTAAGACATGGACGAACTGAACCAGTGTTAAGTTACTTCTGAGATCACTCAGTGAATTCATGCATATATGTGTTTTCCCCTTTCTTCCCCTCTCTGCCTGGCTTCTTGATTTGGCAAAGGTTGGGACCTGGGGACTAGGGGACTAGAGGGAAAACCAAATTAAAGCTGCCCACCAACCTATAGCAAGCTGAACAGAAAATGTCGGTCTTATGATAGGAATTATAACAAGAGATAAAGCTTCTCTATGCATTTGTATTCTAAACCCTGTCTGGGCAGGGTTTGAAAGGCACCAGCTCTGAGTAAAGACAGCTTTACAGGATGAAGTTTCCTACAGGTCACTCTAGTATCCTTAGGGTTGCCTTGCTTGGAATATGACTCACCCTTCACTTTGTCAGCTTCTATTCCTTTTACCTGGTCTCTCTTAGCTTCAACTCTTCTGTATATGATCTATATAATCCTATATGATCACGCAGGAAAAGTTATCTGATGTGAAAATTGCAGGGTCTTCTGTACAGATCCTACTTTTACAGCTACCATGTGTTTGTTGTGTTGTGTCCAGCAGTGTGATCTTTGTCCACAGAGGGTTTTTCTTCCAATTTAGGTTTCTGACTTGAGACTTTGAATTCATAACTGATATGGTTTTGACCTACTGACCTGAGCTTGGGGAGAGGGTGTCATATACTATGGGAAGCTCATTATGGGAAGTGACCAAATCTGCCTGAGAGTGCAAGAGAAGGCTTCAAGGGGAGAACTACTTGAAGAATTAATTGAGGCTGGAGAAACCAGAAGTTAAGATATTATAGGTGGTGGACATGGTATACAAGCTTATGCCATTATGAACAATCCCTTTAAAAGGTATGTTTTTAAAAGTTTTTTATTAGTGCATTATAGTTACATGTAATAGTGGGATTCATTCTGACATAATCATACAGGCATGGAATAAAATTTGCTTTACTTCAGTCTCAGTACTTCTTCTTTTTCTCCCTTTCTTCCTCTCCTGTTTCCCTATCTCTGTTCTATTGGTTTTCCTTCTGTTTATTTATTGTTTTTTTCCCTAATTAGTGCTTTACAGATGTAGGTAAGGATAAAATTCATTGTAGTATATTCAAATATGTGCATAGCTTAACTTGGTGTATTTTATTCCTTTACCCATTGCTGCCTTTTCCCCTCTATCCAATTCCTCTATTCCACTGATCTTTCTGTTTTCTTGGGATTTCCTCCTCCCAATTTCTTTTCTTATTTTGGTCTGGCTTCCACATATGAGAGATAACATTTGATTCTTGACTTTCTGAGTCTGGATTATTTCATTTAGTGTGATATTGTTCAGTTTCATCCATTTACTGGCAAATGTCATAATTTCATCCGTTTTTATGGTCAAGTAAAACTTCATTGTGTATATATACCACATTTTCTTTATCCATTCATCTGTTGATGGGCACCTAGGTTAGCTCCATAACTTGGCTATTTTGAGTTGCACTGCTGTAAATACTGGTGTGCCTATATTTTTATATTGTGCTAATTTTAGTTGTTTAGGATAAATACTGAGGAGTGGGATAGTAGGGACATATGGTGGTTTCATTCCTAGTCTTTTGAGGAATTTCCATGCTACTTTCCAAAGTGGTTGTACTAAATAGTTTTCTGGGAATTTGACCAGGATTGCATTGAATCTATAGATTAGTTGAAAGAGGTTACATCCTGATAATGCTGAGTCTTCCTGTCTACATTCATGAGAAATTTCTCCAATTACATAGTTCTTTAATTTTCATCAGAATTTTGTTGTTTTTCTAATGCTGATCTCTATGTGTTAGGTTTGTAGCTCAGTATTTCTACATATAAATGTAATTATATTTTTAATATAATGCAAGGCTAATATAAATGTAATTATATTTTTAACTTCAAATTCCAGTTGTTCATTTCTGGTATATTAAAACTTCAAATGGCTTTTATATCTTTAAAGAAAAGCAGTTATACTAATTTTCAGTCCTACCAACAATGTATTCCCCCTACACCCTCACCAGCATTTTTGTTTGTTTTCATGATGATTGTCATTCTAATTGGCATGAGATGAAATCTCAGTGTAGTTTTGATTTGCATTTCCCTAATTACTAATGATGCTGAATATTGTTTTTCATATATTTGTTATTTTTTTCATGTGTTTGTTTATATTTCTTCCTTTGAGAAGTGTCTGTTTAGTTCGTTTTCCACTTATTAATTGGGCTATTTGTTCATTTGGTGTTACAGTTTTTGAGTTCTTTATGTATATTCTGGATACTAGTCCTCTGTCAGAAGAGCAACTGGTAATGATTTTTCTCCCGTTCTGTAGGTCCTCTCTTTACTCTCTTATTTCCTTTGCTGTGCAGAAGCTTTTTAATTTGATGCTTTCTGCTTATTGATTCTTGGTTTTATTTCTTGAGCTTTAGGGATCTTGTTAAGGAAGTCAATGCCTGTACTAATATGTTGGAGTGTTGAGCCTATGGTTTTTTTCTAGCTATTTTTTTTTATCTAGTTGCACAGTTTCAGGTGTAATTGTTAGGTGTCAGATCCACTTTGAGTTGACTTTTGTGCGGAGTGAAAGATAGAAATGTAGTTTTATTCTTCTACGTATGGATATCTAGTTTTCCCAGCACCATTTGTTAAAAAGGCTATCTTTTATTCAATGTATGTTTTTTGGCAACTTGTCGAGTATCAGATGACTGTATGTATGTGGATTTGTTTCTTTGTCTTCTATTCTAGTTCATTGTAGAAGTATGTTTTGATGGAGATACTTCCCTTTTACAAATAGGCAGTCTTAGTAATTTTAAATTTGAACATTTATAAGAATGGGTAATAAAATATGGGAAACTAGAATTAATTGCAAGATGTGCATATATTTCTGTCTTAAAGATAATAGTTTAAATCTATATGGAAAAGAATTTACAATTTTAATGTAAGAAACCCTTGTACCATGGATTTATAACTACTAAAGATTCATTGAAAGGCTAGAGGATACCAAGGTAAGTTGGGCTTGAGAAGTAAGGCAGTGGTTATCAAAGTATTTCTCTCATGTACTCCCTGAAACACTTCAGGATACTTGAAAAACTGTGTACCCTGTCACACATTTTCAAGCTGACATCTAAAAAAATTCAACTTCAGCTTAATTATAAAGGATGTAACTTATAATAGTTTATAAATTGGTATTTTAGGTATATTTTGAATAAATCAAATGAAATCTAAATAACATAATAAATTGATACACACTATCACACAGTAATTGTTCTTACTTTTTAATGAACAAACTGTTCCTTATCAGTGAGATCTTTTTCCTTGAACTTAATATTTCTCTTCCGCTTTCCACACAATTTTTGTTGTTAATGTAATATACTTATAGGTTTGAAATTATTTTGTTTCTCACCCTATCATATTTCTCTTCAATAAAAAAGTATAGAAAACTATATAAAATTATTTTTCTTTGACATAAAATTCTAAATCAAAATATTTTTTATTGGATTGAATTTTTATAATTATTACTCTACAAGTTATCAGACCATGGGTATATTATAAATTGTGGAAAAAGATTTACCTTAAATATTAAGGTAAAATTTTATTGAAAATGTATTTCTATTTATTATAGGTAGGGATTTTTGGTGGTTTTTTTTCTTTTCGGCGAGCTCATATATCTGCTATCATTTATTGTTAAAATGAGCATTATTCAGCATCATTTATAAGTTTTTTATTATTGTTATTATTGTCCTGATAAATTTTGTTCTCATGAAAAAGCAAAGGAAGGATTTTTATTGTAGCAACATTACTCATCTTAAACTACTGAGTTTGATTTCTAACAACTTGGCTAGCTCTTCAGTCTTGTTGAAAATAAAGACTCTTAACAGTCATTGACATTAAAGTGCTGAAAAAATTAGTGAAAGAAGTTTCCTGAAGCAAGAATCCTGAGAAGCATTTTTTTAAAAATTTCTTAG
The DNA here is from genome assembly GCA_020662805.1 of Glaucomys volans. NCBI lineage: Eukaryota > Metazoa > Chordata > Mammalia > Rodentia > Sciuridae > Glaucomys > Glaucomys volans. The sequence continues at coordinate 1,791,601 of JAJEJO010050022.1, read as the reverse complement.
TTATAGGTAGACACAATACCTTTGTTTTATTTATTTTTATATGGGTATGGAGGATCGAAACCAGTGCCTCACATGGGCTAGGCAAGTGCACTGCCACTGAGCTACAACCCCAACCCTGAGAAGCATTTGTTTTAAGAAGGTAGGTCACAAAGTCAAACAAATCAAGAAGGAAACTAGAGACCATGTACAGTATCATGAAATTCAAAGGAGAAGAAAAGGTTTCAAGCTACAGAGGTACTAGTATCATGTCAGGGTGTGAAAACTGAAAGGAGGTCATTATTCACCTGAGGTTCAAAATCATTAAATATAAACAAGCTGAACTATCCCTGTACATAAAACCATGAAATTTGTCATTTTTGTCTTGCTGTAAAAGGTCTGTGATTTGGGAAGGTAGAGGACTTTTTTTCTTTCTTTTTGAAGGGAAGAAAGATATATTTTTTCCCCAACCTTCACAAGTTCATAGTTGGGACAGATTCTTGCAACAAAAAGCAGATTAACAAGAGAAAACCAAGCAAGTTTATTAGTGTGTGCAGTAAACATTGCAGGGGAAGTCTGTCTTAAACAGTTTTTCAATGAAGGACAATAGATTTTAGAACAGTGATAAGACAAAGGAAAAGAAGTTCCAGGTTACAGAGGTGGGAAAACTGCATAAAGATAAATATATGGGAAGAAAGTCCATTATCAGATATCCTGGCCCAACAGTCTTTGAGCTGAGGAGCAAGCATTGTAAAGAATCATTAGGTCATAGGGTGGGGGTAGAAAACCTTTCTTCTTTGTGAGTTTTTGTCCTGCTTTGAGGCTAACAGAGAGAAGGTGGCAGAGCCCCTGCATTTTGACTGTCTTCAGCTCAACAATCCTTTGTATTTGGGGGAGAAATATTTAGGTTTCCCTCTCTTCATCCAAAATCATATGTATGTGTGTCTCATTTTAGGATTTTGATCCTGGTCCAGCAGTCTCTTTGTCTATACCTGGACTCAGCATATTATCATACTTCTGCTTTACACAAGGGTTCAGTTCAGGGGAAATCTCTCAGTTTCTTCAGTAAAATTGTCAAAAATACATCTTTATAATCATGAGATTTCCCATTCACTACGAAAAATTTTTAATCTATTTCTTCATTTCTTATTTCCTTTAGTAACATTTTATAATTTTTTCTATGACGTTCTTGAATGTTTCCTTTTATTTGCTCTTAGGTATTGTAAGTTATTTCAATGTGAATGGAATTTACCTTCTATTGGCATTAGCTGCTCCCCCTCCCATCTTACAACCCAGGTTGATAGCCGGTGAACTTCCTAGTCAGTCATTGGTCCAGATTGTTAGCCTGTGAACCTCCTCGTGCATCATTGGTGTGATTGCTACTAGCCCATGATAAGTTCAAACTACTTAAGAGAAGTTCCCTGGGCCATTTTCTCTCTCTCCCCCGAGCCCTGAGAGCAGACACTCTGGTCATCTGGTCATATGCCTTTCTCTCTCTCTCTCTCTCTCTCTCTCTCTCTCTCTCTCTCTCTCACTCTTTCTCTCTCCCTCCCTCACTCTCTCTCACCCTGCAGGCAGACACTCTGCCTGTCTGCTCAGTAAAATCTCTTGCGTGAGTCCCCAATACCCGGAGTGGTTTGTCTGGGTACTTTCACTTTCCTATTACATTTTTGATGATTTCTAATATTGATCTTTTAATTGGCATTGGATTTCTCCTACCAATACTTGAAAATTCATATATTCATGTATTTATCTTGTATATTTTAGATAGACAATTATCATAGCTACAAATGAAGATAATTTCTAATCTTTATTCCATTTTATATTTTGTCTTATCTTTCTGCCCTGGATAGAAGCTACAGGAGAACTTTGACTATAAGTGGTAACACACAGTATCCTGTTCCTGACTTACTAGTAATGCTTCTAAAACTTCACATTACATATGGTTTTATTGCAGGTCTTTAATAAATACCTTTATTCAATGAAATTTCCTTTCTCCACTAAGTGGGCTGCTTCTATCACACCTATATATTGCACAGTCTAATGTTTGCATTTAAGGAAAGAATCATATTTTTCTTTTTAAATTTGAATTGTGTTTTATTACATTAATGGATTTGGTGATGTTAGACTATTCTAGATTTCTAGGAATAATACTCTCTGGATATGATGTGAAATTTACATTCACTTATGAATTCTGCTTGCTAATATTTTGGGGGGCATTTTTACAAATATAAAGGAAACGTCTGTCATTTTATCTTCTACTCCCTTTCTAGTATTTGTATCACAACTATATTCACAATATAAAACATTATATGCATCTGTGAGGTTGTGTCTGTTTCTTGTCATGTAGTGCCTAAAACCCTTGACTTCTCTTAAAAGTGGTTTGTGTCTTTTTGTATGCCAATGAAATACCTAGTGGCTTGGGACTTCTGGAGGGTATCATGATGTGACTATATGCCAGGGAAATCAGCCTCATGATTAGGTTGGAACTCTCAACACCCCACCATCACCACTACCTCTAGTGACATGAGAGGTGATAAAGGTTAAGTTGATCACCAGTGGCCAATGATTTTATCATCCATGTCTATTTAATTAAGATGCTATCAACCCCCACCCCTGCCAGAGAACTGAGTTTGGAGAGCTCCTAAACAGCTGAACACAGGAGGTCCTGGAGGGTGGTGTGTCAGAGGGTGTGGAGGTTTCATGCCCCTCTTCCATACCTTGTCTTAGACATTTCTTCATTTGAAATATCCTTTATAATATTGAGTAAACATAAATGCTTCCCTGAGCTCAGTGAGCTACTCTAACGAAGTAATCAAACCAAAGAGAAACCACATTTTTAGTTGGTCTATCACAACCTGGGAGTTGGAAGACTTACAGTAAATTTGTAATAAAAATGAGATTGTATAAATTGAGCATGCTGATTTTATGCTTCTTAATGTTAAGACTGTCAAGGATGTTCTAAGTAGCCCAAATAATATGCAATACCATGATGAGCTCTGGAGCCTGTCAGTTGCCCTGTTCCACTCTATTCTGATCCTTACCTACTAAGGCAGATGTGGTACTGCTCCATAGAGTTTCACACAATCTTCAGGAAACTAAAGCAAGTGTTCTTCACAACACTTTTACATATTAACATTAAAACATAAAATAGTCAAAATCTATTTGATGAACTGATAATACCTAACAATTCTCAGAAGTCAAAAGAGTGCAACCATTGCCACATTTATGTTTTAGAGCAATCCAAGGACCTGATAAAGATTTTCTGGGGAATCAGAAAATAACATTCATTCATTCTGCAAACATTCATCAAGTAACAACTATGTTATAAGAAATGGTACCTATCTTCAAGAAGCCCATAGATATTGAAGTCAAGAACTTATTGAAGGGTTGGATTGTTAGCTGAAAAAAATTTGAACAAGGAATTGTGAGCAGAGACACTTGTATCTTGTTTGTTTCTCTAGAGCGAAGTAACCTTTAAAATTACAAAAAATAGAAATTTTTTTCTCTTATTGCTCTCCTTCCAGAAAATTAAGAGCTAAATTTTATGCTTCTTTTTCTTATCTAAGATTTATATACAGATTATCTCAATCTGTCATCTATTGATTTCTGTCTTTTCTTCAAATATTATCTCCAGTATAAAGTACCTCAAATTATTTTTGATATTAAAATATTAACAAGTAGATGATTAAATAAATGAATAATAGTATTTGAATTGTGAGTTGGGGAAATGTAGAATCATTTAAGTTCTGAGTTCAACAGAAGTCCCAACACAGCCCTGCCTTGTAAGCAGGAAATTGCCAAATGTATTTTATTTGTATTTGTATGCTTTGTAATGTACATGAATCACTGTCTCATTTCCTTCCTGGGAACTCTTCAAATGGAATTTTATGTCTGGTTAAGAGTAACACAATTTAAGAAAGATGTGTATAGTGGTTATGATGGAAACTGGAGTGGTTATGATGGAAACTAGTTAAAATGATTGGAAATCTGAAAACTATCGTCTGTAAAAGGAAATGGAAAGAAAAATTAGACTTATTTGTCAAAAGGAGAAATTGATCTAAGTTAAGAAGAATATGCAATGAAGTAAATCAGGGAAAGCATTTTTAACTATAGAAAAGAAAGACTGGACTTTTTGAAAGATCCATAATCATTTCACTTAAATATGGAGAGTATTCAAACAGGAAGGTTTAGAAAGTTTTCTAAATGGAGGTTTCTCATAAACCAGCTTTACCCTCATTACCGCTTTGCTTTTCAGTCTGCCCAACAAATAAAGTTTGACCAGTTGTCTTTAGTAATAACAGCAATAATAGGGTCAGTGAGGAAGAACATAATACCTACTTCATCATGGAGGAACTGGTTTTTGACCTTGGAACTAGTGCCAACTGTCTTTGTTGATAATTTAGAGACTAAAAATTTTCTGTTCTTCCAAGAAATCTCCAGCAGATGCCCAGTGGAGTTCAGGGAGGTGTGGATGGGATGGTGAAAAGCAGTTCCATCATTAAGCAGAAAATTTGGGTATCAGTCCCAGCATTTTCACTGGCTGGTGGCTAGTCACTCAATCTCTTTCACCTCTGTTTCTGAAATGAGTTGGTAGTGGAGGTATCTCTGAGGGCTTTCGGTGTTCCAACCAGTTATGATTCTATGGAATTCCTAGATTGAGATTGCTGGGATTGAGCAGAGCAAAGAATAAGTAATAGGATTTTTTTTTAGTTGCCTTCGTCATGCATCATGTCCACAGAAACACACAGCTTCCAGAGGGTCATGTTGTCCTTTCTGCCCTCATTACTGAGTTTTGTCATGGTCAGACAGGATGCTGGTATCCTAGTAAACTTTGACTTATATATACCCTTTCTAAGCAGAAAGGAGAGAAATTATCAAGAATCAGCCTGCTTTCTCTGACCCCAGTTCCATCCTGCTTGGCTGTCATATCACCTTGGCCTCTTCCAAAACTGAGAATTTTATTTATATTTCAATAAATAATGCCATGGAAATATTCAAATAGCTACTTTGATTGCATTCAAACTTTCCAAGCAAACTAAACACCATCCTGCAAAGCCCAAATACTTTGGATTACTTTTGCTCTTTTTAAGGTTGGCACACTATGGTACTTCCCAGTATGGAAACAACTTCCACATCCTTATCCCTGTTCACACTTTCCCCATCAATCTGATGACACGAAACCGCTTGACTCATAAATGGGAGTTAGGGAAACAGAGGTTAAACCACGGGCACCAAAAGTGGTTGTGATCTGTGAGTGTGGAAAAAGTGGGAGAATCCACAAGTGTGTGGCTTTTAACCATCTGCCTCAAGTGCTGCCCTGAGAGCCTGCTATTCAAAACCATGCCAATACATACCCCTTCTCCTTGGTAAAGAAGAGTGCCACCACAAAACACCTTCCGTTCTGAAGTTTCCAATATAAGAACAGATGTGTCAACAGCTGTCAATTTTATTTCCTTTTAATTGACTTTGGTAAGTCTTTAACATCTCTTTTAATGTTGTTCTATATTGCTGATCTCCTTCCTTCACTTTTGTACATTATCCAGCAATGCAGCAGAATAATAGCAGTGGCAAATTCTGATAAAGTGTTTATTTACCATAAACTACTCCAAGCACTTTTGGTATATTAGCACACTTAATACTTCAGATACCTCATGATACAGGTCCCGATATTATCCTTATCAAACACAGAAATAAATCACATATGGAGAAGTTAAATATTTTTTTCTGGATCACAGAGCTAACAAGTAGTAGAGCTGGGATTTGAACATGGGCAGACTAGCTATCACATTCTTCTGAGAAAGAAAGAAGATGGAAACTAAGAAAAAAGATGGTGCAAAGTGATGGCACCAAGACAGAAAGCTTTCGAATAGAGTGCTAGGTCAGTTCTCCCTAGGTGAGTATAGCAGGAGCAACTAGGCTCACATAAAAATTATCCATTTCCTCGTTTTAATTTTCTTTGTATCTTGTAGCACCTATAGAACCAATATTCACCAAGCAAGTGCTTAATAAAAAAGTTTTGGATTAATGAACCCACAACCACCCTCAGATTATCCTTTTAAAACCCTTCAATTAGATAGAAGATACTGATACTGTGTTGCAGGTATCAAAGCCAGTTTTGTGGCAATTCTGAGATACATGAGGGAAATGGAATGTGACAGTTCAACAAATATGATCTCTTAAAAGTTTTGAAACTTAACTGGTACCAGATACCATCATGTACCTGAAAGTTTTCAAGTGCTTTCCTTGAAAACTCATTTCTACGTGGCTACTGCAGACAGTTATATCCTTGAGATGGTTGCAAACAATGCTGGAATGCATTATAATCTAGACATTAATTATCATGAAATAGGCACAGGGAATTTAGTCCATCTTTCCCATTCATCTCCTATGTCTCTTTCTGACTTATAACAGCAGTCTCTGTTTCTGTCTTCATTTGCTCTTAATTAACTCTAATTTCACAAATATTGTGATGAGCCTGTATTATTTTCCAGGATTTCATGTTGTCTAGAAGTTTGCTTGACCCAACAGGTTGATATAATTTTCATCCTTTTAGTGGTCACACTTAGTTATCCCTAAATTTGATACTGATTTATAACTAATAAACTGACTTCTACAGATATTCAATAGAGTTGCATAAAATTAAAAGTACTCCAATTTTCCCTAACTTCATGTTGTACTTTGACTTGTGGTTTATGAGCAAATAGAAAAAAAGGTTTTTGTGAATTTTGAAGGTAGTATACTAGAAATGAAAGTTCATCTATTTTTTCTCCTATAATGCATTATATATTTGAATATTGGGGGGTACAAATGGAATTAGAATATTTCCTTCCTTTATATCTCATGAGTCATATGGTTAAAACTCTTGAAAATTTCAGACTTAACAATAAACAGTAAGAGAACAGAGCTCCTTTATCTCTGGAGCTGGGTCTCCCATTATTTACAGACAGTTGCCCAGAGCTATGAAATGCTGAGTGTAAGTGCCTGACAGGGCAGGAGGAGGGGTGCAGCAGACTTTCATTTTGTCTCTATTGGTATAATTCTTGTCTGATACCTGTTTATCTTCCATGTCTAACTTTAACATATCTGCATCTTTGATCTGGGAAGGATGAGAGAATTCAAGGGCATATAACACAGAAAGATTTTCCTCAAAAAAAAAAAACAGTAAGTGATTTAATTTTATGGGGACATGAAGTAAATTGACATGCTAGTTAACTTGTTTCACATTATCTCCCTGGGGTTGCCATTCATAGTGCCACATCCCGTGTGGCTTAAGAAACAGAAATTCATTATATCATGGTCTTGGAGTCTGAAAGTCCAAAATAAAAATGTTTCTTCTAGCTTCTGGCAGCACAGGGTTCTGTGCTGCTTCTTAGTTTGTCAACAGCACAGGGTTCTGTGCTGCTTCTTAGTTTGTCAATAGTATTCTCCTATGTTGTCACATTATCTCTCTTCTATACATGTATGTCTGTCTCAGCGTCCAAATCTCCTGTTTTTTATAAAGACACCAACCATACTGGAGTAGGATCCAACCTAATGATTTTATTTTAACCTGATTATCTCTGAAAAGACCCTATGTCCTCATTTGGTCACATTCTGAGGTCCTGGGAACTTCAATGTAGCTTTTCTTAGGAGCAAATAGTTCAACTCGTAGCAATTATCAGTAAGATAAAGTGACATGCAGTCTTAGAAGCAAACCTAATAAATCTGTATTCTTTAAATGAAACACTCTGGCTCTTCCTTTTGGTGCAGCTTCTGTCTTTCAGCTGACTTCTGCCTGACTTAAATAAGGACAGAGCCAATTCTCAAGGCTCTGAATACATTTTCAGATAGAACCATGGATCTGTACCCATTCCAAGGAAGACCTGGTATAAGAACTGTAAATCAGAATGAGCATGAGTTTATGTGCCCTGACTTCCTCACTAGAATATATGAACCCTACAAGTGTAGGAATATAGTCCTTTTTGTTTGTGAAAATATCCCAAGAAGCAGCTAGAACACTCCTGCACATAATAGACAGTATTTATTGAATCCATGAATGAATGAACAGTCTTTTTATGTGCATTAAAATCATATTATGTGGAGTTGGGGAGGTGGCTCAATGGTAGAGTGCTTGCCTAGCATGCATGAAGCCCTGGGTTTGATCTCCAGCACAACAAAATATAAATAAATAAAAATTTAAAAATAATTTTAAAAGATTATATTATGCATTCAGAGATGGACAAGTTTGAATAGTCTGTATTGGAGAGTTTGTGGTAGAGAGGAAGTGTGAACATGGAAGTTAGGAGACAAGAGTCCAGTCTCAGCACTGCTAACTCACAGTATACCCTATCCTTCATTGTAAAATTTAGAATGAAAAGACATTAGGAGACAATAGGGGGAGGATATCTCCTAAGGTATTTTTCACTCTAAGATTCTAAGTCCCATCATTTTATAGAATGCAATGAAGTTTTAATACGTGTAAGTTCCAAATAGTAGAGGTGATCTTTCTGATACATGCTATATCTACTTTTTATTCACAAGTTTTCTTAGGTCTGTTATTACTTTGAACTCTTGCTTTTGCACATGGTCTAAACTTGAGCCATACCCTGAAGAACAAGTTGAAATAGAACCCATTCTCAAGTGTTCGGAGTGAAACCAAGAAAAGGGAGAAGATGCAATGCTTGGTCAGACATTTTGTTCATGTCTTTTCTTCTCCACACTTGGTGCAGAATTGCAAAGGACGTTTCATGTGTAGGAAACTACCAGGAATGAGAAGTAGTGGGTTTGGATGGCTTTCCCATAGTAGTGGGAATTTGGAATTCTTATAATGCAAATCAATACTAAGCCCATTTAGAATCAGACAAATAAAGTGATGATAATTTTATGTCTCTGGGCCCAGAGCAAATCTGCTTCCAGCTTTTCTAGTACCTATTAACATTTACAAAGTTCTTTCGAGTAAAAGACAAGTCTTTGGGGACTAGTACATGCCTAGCTATTTCATGCCTTTTCACACTTGGCATAAGACAAATCTACAAATCTAAGTTTTGATGTGGAAATTCTTCCTTATTATAAGAATTCTGACTCTTGAAATACTCTTCTTTTTCTTTTTGCTCTCTCCTGCTAAAACTACCTGGTTATGAAAGAATTCACTGGGGAATAATTTCTTCAACATCTTTATGATTAGCCTGCAGCAAAATTAGCTCTGTTTTTGGACTGATGACTCAGAATAGGGAATCAGGCCTTCTCTACCTGGAATGACCATTCTTACTGGCTCCAGACATGCAAGCACTAGACAGTCCTTCCAAGGCATGTCATGTGTCTCCATAAGTGCCTCTTCTTTGCATGTTTCTAATAATGCTAAGTGTACAATTTCCCTGCCTCTCCTATCATGTGAACAATGCAACCTCTCAAAGTGAGAAAGCTGCCCCAAATAGAAATCAGCCAACTTGCACTCACCAAACTGCATGTTTCTAGAGTCCAGTGAGCAATGTGTTTCTGCCTTATTGGATGGATACTTATAAGAAAATTTATCAGTATCAAAAGATAACTGTCATAGTATCTTTTGGAATATGGACTTTTTGAGTCATCCTAATATGAGTCCTTGATAGTGTCCACTTCCTTATCCAAAAAAGCATCTACACAATAGGAGAGATATCACATGAATTTGCTATCAGAAACCTGACATTCCACATGGAGCATAGATAGATTTTAAAAAATTGAACTATAGATACAAGTAGGTAGATAGAAAAGACATATATTCTAGAGGAGATTTGTTCCATCTAGGGTTTCCAGGATGGTTGTTCATAAAAGGTCATGTTTAATCTGGTCTTTGATGAACAGAATAGAGATAACAGCACTGGCAGAGAGAGAACAGTGTGAACAAAAGCAAATTGGGTGTGGTAAAGTAATGATAAATGGCTCTTCATGGTTGGAAGATACAGTACTTTAGGTGGGGTGGCCAGAAATAAACAAAATATACTGGATGAGGTCTTGAAGCTCCCACCAGGGCTGAAGGAACCTCTCTGCTAGCAGGTTATTTTTTGGCAGCTCTGCAGCTACCCCTACTGGCAAGGCGAAGTTGGTATCCAGTGTCCAATAGGTCTTGCCTAGTCTTTTATTCAGAACAGCATTCCTGCAAGTGTGTCCTGTGTGTTAGCAGTTCAAGCTCCAAACCTTGTCCTCACCCCACTTCCCAAAGCTATTTCATGAAAAAGAGTTGTGAGGAGTAAAAATGCATTTGTGATCTAGTACTGCTTGTCCAAATAGGGACTTGAATCAAGGTCAAAGCCTTATTCATCAATATGTAAAGCTATATTTGGGATCTCTGTGGAAGTGGTTAAAGCTATACGGTAATTTATACTCTTCCCAATTAAGTCTATACAGTATAACACTTGACATCTACTCTTTTAAGCAATAAAGACCCCCACAAAAGAATTTGTACATTCTTAAATCAATTCTTTACATTTTCTATAGTCTCTACTTCTAGAAAGATCAATGTACAGTGTGGCCTCCTTTCCCCTTTAGTCTGTTTGCATTTCATTGACTGATTCACTCAGCTTTTAATAGCAGTCATATGCCAGGCACTACCACAAACTTATCCCCACCAGGAGGGAGGATTTTATTTTCAGAGCTGCAGATGAGTATAACACTCCTGATTTTTGTTCCAACATTCTATCAATTAGCTTTCCCAATATTTTCCAAAGGAAAAGTCCACTTTTCTCCTCCACAGAAATTTTGGATCACTAGGGTGAAGGAACTTCTTGATTCTCCAAGTTTAAGGTGGAAGTAAATCTATGCAGTATTTTCCCTGGGGCTTAAGTGGAAAATCTGAAGGGGTTGGGAGAAAGAGCTTGAGTAGGAAAGCATGAGCCTTTTTCAGGGCTTTGACCTTTCTTGTAAATCCCAGGTTTGACCTCAACTCAAATTCCATAGAAAGGCTTGTAGTCATAGGTCACTCCATTTCCAGAGCACAGGTCATTCCTTTCTAGTTTTGGAAGAATATTTGCAAGAGGTATTATTCTCCATGAGATCCACAGGAACAATATCCACCTTTGGCCCAATTTCTAGAAGAATGAGAGACTGGGGCAGAATAATAATGATTGAGAGTGGATTTTGGGTTACTCTCATTGTCAAGCCCCATGCAGTCTTTCCAACCATCTAACACAGATGTGACGAACCCAACTGGGTCAGATTCAGATCACTCAGGTCACTAAGTGGTAACTTAGCTCAAATCCATGCCCTATGGAGGCAGGGACCACTCCCAGTGATTGTTCTGGTCTAGCTGGTAAGGAGTAAAGGAAAGGTGTCAAAGGCTGTGATAGAAGATGCTAAATAGAGTGAGCACAGGGAAACAGGTATAGTGCATTACAAATTGGAGTCCTGGTATTACAGAGATAAAGGCACAGCATGAAGACAGCAAGGAGAGATGGGTTTGACTTATTAACAAAACCAGACACTTAGTCATCACCGTTTCCTGTTCTCTGACTTTTCTCTGTGGAGTTGGAGTTTGGATTCTGGTCCTAGTTCAAGTCCTTTTCTTTATAAATCAAGAAGACAGAAGCCATTCTAAGTGTTTCAGACCAAAAAGGGACCTAATCAAGGGAGACAAGCTTAGAAAATTGAAAGAGCAAGATTGCCTTTTCTTTCCTCTTTAGTGTGAAGCCTCCAGAAAGTGCTGCTGTACCAGAGGGCAGAAGACGGCAGGGGACTGCTGTTAGTTCAGGGCTGCCCCCACATCTAGCTCAAAGGTTTGTTAGTGCTAGCTGGTAACAAAAATCTGTGCAAGGAAGTGTCAGGAAATTTATTTGGAAAACTTCCAGTCCCTGTGATGTGAGAGAATATATAACAGGGTGGGAATGAGAGATGAATGGCAACAGATAATAGCACCCCCTTGTCTGGAATGATGGCCTATCACCACATCACTTACAGTTATTGGTCTTTGCCTCTGTTACACACAAGCCAGGGGAGCAGGTGAGCCTCCATAGTTTCCTGTGGTTGGGAGAAGTGGATCTTATAAAAAATATCTTTGTATCCACATTGAACAGCATGTTTATGGGAGGGACTTGCCTTGACTTCACAAATCAAGCATTTAAAAATTTTTTTGCATAGTTTATCTCTCCCTTTTCTTGCATCCTGAGCTCTTTCAGCAAAAGCAAATGGACTTCTACTTAGTATTATTGAGCACTTTCTTCTTTGCTGCAGGACTCAATTCAATGTCAAATATTGGACAATGCTATAATAAAAACAGAAGAGAGAAAAAGCAAATAGAAAGAAGCTGGGCAAAAATATATAGCAGTATTAGTTTAATAAAGTGTCCAAGTGAAACTTGAGACCAGAGAAGGAAAAGTTCATTGAAAATTTGTACACTATAGCTGACTTCACAGAAAAAAGGGAGAAGATGAAGTAAACTCAGAAGGGAGAAGTTATACAGAGGTAAAGAAGAGAGGGCTTTCCAAATGTGTCCATGGATATACCTGTGTCAGAGTCTGTTATGGGGGATGCCGTGTTGGAGCTGAAGCTGGTCTCAAAAGAAATGGACATTTGAAATTTGTCTTGATGAGAATCTAAGTAACGTAACTCCTGTGAGGCATTTGTCCTCTGTGCAGTGAGTAGGATCCATTGGTGGTTCCCTCCTTGTGCATCCAGGTAGATCCAGTATTTGGTGGGATTTTTTTGATATGTACATGAAGAAATACCTTCAAATGATACCAGAAGAGGATATTAGGAATTGTGAGACAGGCATGGCAGCAGTTCTCAGCTCTACCATTCACTAATTGTTATAACTGGAAGAAACTATTTAACTTTTGAATCTGTTTCTAGATGTACCTAACAGGGAGAGCTTGTACATATCTCTCAGAATTGTTGTGAGAAGTAAAGAAATAAGGCATATGATGCACTTCTCATTCTGCCTAGCATGAGAATCAACATTTGAAAATTGTTAACTGCTTTTGTTTTCCTTTAATAAGTAGAGGAACTAACCACCAACTAACCACATCTAGGTGCACAAGAAACCAGAATAATGTCAAGAATTGCCCCCCTTTAGCTCTAGTTTTTAAAAACCAAAAACTTCCAAAATAAAATACACTGGGTAAAGTTTCCATAGTTTGGAATTTTACAAAGACTGCCTACATGCCAGAACTTCACATAAAGTGTCTGGATATTGCACTTAGGAAATCAGTGTCTCCATGATGCACATAAAATATGAAGAGTTTGCTTCTCATCAAACCATGGAAGAATGACTGATTGTGGAATGCCAGACAAGATAATTAGATGGTACAGACAATAGCTATTATACAAGCACTAACACATGGTAGCTTGCATGCTACTGTGCCAAAACTGTCAAGAATCCTCAAACTATATATACTCTGGAATACATTGAAGAAATCACTTTATAGCCTGAGCATCTGCAGGAGCAAATGAAGGGGCTATTACTTTACCTCTGAAGTAAAGAGAGTGATTTGACTTACACTTGCTTTACCTTCTTGGCTAAAGGATAATATAGCACAATGTAGAAGTGCCCTCTAATGTTGCTTTAGGGGCAAAAAGGAAAAAAAATAGGCCAAGGGTGGGGAAAACCTGGCCCCTGATACTTGCAGGTGTATTTTTCTTGGGAAGCAAGATTGCTAGAGAAACAAAAGATTTGGTTCGTTTGGCTTGGCAAGTCAAAAATGCAGTCCTAGGGGAAGACTTTATTTAGAAACTTTATTTTTCCCCTGTTAACTTGAATAGTTTATGGAGGAAAAAAAAGAACTATAAATGGTTCATAAGTTCGCAATTACTTTGTTTTGATTTTAAAAACAAAATACACTATCCCTACCCATGTAGATCTTGCTATAGATTAATTTCACTTTTAATTGAGTGACTACTCTTCAGTCTCCCACATGGCTGTGGGTTAGGCTGGGACATATACTTTTAAAGCATGAGTGTGCAGAAGGGACTCTGCCCCCTTAGTGATTGCTGCTCTCTGCTCAGTCTTCAATGGGCCTCTTTTCTGAACCTTCTCCTAAGTCTATAAATATGTCTTTTGCTCCTTCTAAATATATTCCTTCCAATAATTTCCAAATCATGGATTTTTGTTTTCTTCCACCTGCCCTTCACTCTTCAACCCACCACCATCTGGCTTCTGCTCAATCATTGCAATGCTGCTGAATTAACTGAGCTCATCAGTAATTACCAAGGTCAGAAAACTTCACGTCTTGTGACTTCTCTAAACTATTTGGTACTGTTGATCACACCCTCAACCTTGAAGTTATTTCCCTCTCAGCTCTTTTCTGGTTCTTTTATCATTATGACTGATCCTCCTTCTCCTTTGCTGGCTTCCCTTCCACAGCTGCAGAATGCATTTTTCCAGTTTTCTCCACGATCTTGCTAGGTCATCTTATTCACACTCGTGACTTCAATTTCCCTTATATTCCAGTGGCCATCAAAATAATATATCTAGACCATTGACTTTCTTAAACCTGAGTCCATGTTTCCACTTGCTTAGAATATAGGTCATACTGACTGCCTTATAGGAATCACCAATTCAACACATTTGAAACCAAACTTACTGTGTCCTCTTACAAACTTCCTCCCCTCCATATGCCAGAGCAATGAATGACACTATCTGGTTGCTTAAATAAGAAATATCTGGGCTGTTTATGAAATTTTTTCCATCCCCAACTTTATAATTTAATCAATAACCAGTTTCTATAAATTAATATGCCTTGATTCTTCCTCTTTTATCTATTTATTCTGCCACAACCTCAGGTCAAACTCAACTTATTTCTCATGTGGGTGAAATGTTCTTCTCTATCGTTTTCTACCCTTTCTTTAGTGCATTGTCTACACAGTATGAATTAACCCTTTAAGATACATTTTCACCTTGTTTCTCTGCTACAAAGAAGGGTACAAATAAAAATCAGACAGTAGATCCTTAATGCCTAAGATGTGGAATCCATTGGTTTTAATTTAGGGAAGACATTAAAATTCTCTCACAATCTGGCTTTCCCCTATGCTGGCCACTCCATTTTGCCATCCTCCATCATGTCTCCATCTACTCCTGCTTCAGTCACATCTTCCCCATGTCACATTGAACTCATCCATCAGCTGGCCTTCTTTTAAGGTGCTTCCTCATCAGAAAGGCACCCTCCCCCTTTTCACCTGGTGAGCTCCCAATTGTCTCCCAGATTCTATCCATCTGTTCTATGAAATGATGTTGATACCTCTGAGCTGACCTGGTAGCAACTCCCTTTGAATTTCCACTGCAGTTTTCTATACTACTAATACTACTACTATTATCCATCCTTGCATATGGTTATTGTATTAAATTACTTACATATAAACTGTCCACCTAAAATCATTAAATCTTTGAAATGAGGGCATATGTCTGGTATTTTATATCTCTAGCACTTACCACAATGCTTGCCATCTGGGAGTTGGTGCATCTGTGGAATGAATGAATGATACATTCCATAAAATTGCAACACTTATAATCTTTGGTTAGGTTTATTTAAAAAAAGAAAGAAAGAAAACCAATACTTTTCTAGTGTTCTAATTCATAGTTCTTCATTCTGTCCCTGTTGGAATGGTCTTCTCCAGTGGCTTTTTCATTTTCTAATTATGCAGATTACTATGTTGTGGTTCTTTTATTTAATCTATTCATTTGGCTTTATTTAGATAGCAGATCAGAGCCCTGCATTCTACAATTCCAGGAGAGTATAATGGGAAATATTATTGTATAAGTGAAAAGAGACAGTTACTGGAGAATGTTCCACAAGGAGGTGGAATTAAGCTGCCTCAGTCCTTATTGTTGTTTGTGATACATTCCCACAGTGGCGTCTCGTCTCTGCAGGTCAAACCTTTTCTATCTGTCAAGTTAAGGCGTCTGTCAGCTATTATCTGTAGTAGAAGTCTGGGCACTGCTGCTCACTGCATCTTGGTTTTGGAGTCACCAAGAAAAACACATCTCAGTCAAGTACTGGAAGGAACAACAGAGCAAAATCAGCCTTGTGAGCACGCATCTGTTCCACATGGCCAGTGAATCCCTCCAGGCAGCCAACACAGGGAAATTAAGCTGCGCACATGTATCTTCAGCTGCTGCTGAAGGTTCCCATCCCTCCCTGCAGGAGGCAGATAAGGAGTAGGGCTGACCGGCTGACTTATGATACATATCACTTATGCACAGCAAAGGAGTACATGTTGTTTCTGAAGCAGAGAAAGATATTCCCATGCAAGGGGACAGGCCTAGCTCAGTCTTTGAGGTCTCTGTCTCTCAGTAAGGAAGTGTTCCTGGCCCAAGGACCATAATTATGTCAAGAGAGGCAGTGAAAGCCTGTGCCCTTCTTAAAGCTATCTTTCTTCCATCCTCTTCAGGAGCCCAGATTCTTTTTTTTTAAATTTGTTATTTTTAAATGTACATGACAGTAGTGTATTTTGACATATTATACAAACAAGGAGTATAACTTATTCTAATTTTTGTGGTTGTACATGATGTGGAATGACACTAGTTGTGTATTCATATATAAGGATAGGAAAGTTATTTCTGATTAATTCTACTGTTTTTCCTATTCCCATCCTCCCACCCTTCCCTTCATTCCCCTTTGTCTAATCCAATGAACTTCTGTTCCTCCCCTCTCTACCCTCCCTTGTTGTGGGTTAGCATCCACATATCAGAGAGAACATCTGGCCTTTGGTTTTTTTGGGACTGACATTTCACTTACTATGATTTTCTTGCCATTTACTGGCAAATGCCATCATTCTTATGGCTGAGTAGTATTCCATTGTGTGTATATATACCACATTTTCTCTATCCATTTATCTGTTGTAGGGCACCTCAGTCAGTTCCATAGCTTGGATATTGTGAATTGAGCTGCTATAGATATTGATGTGAATGTGTTGCCATAGTATCCTGATTTTAAGTCCTTTGGGTATAAATGGAGGAGTGATATAATTGGTCAAATGGGGGTTCCATTCCAAGTTTTCTAAGGAATCTTCAGAAGCCCAAATTCTTATTTATTTATTTATTTTGGTTCAATGTACACAAATGGAGTACAACTATCATTTTTCTGGTTGTATGCAAACCCCAAATTCTTTAGAACACATTTCTTTTCCTCATCTTCTTGAACTCATTTCCAAGTTTATTAACTTCTTCAATAAGCTCACTTATTAATCAATCATTATATTAGTAGCTCACTTTTATATATGATAGGTTCTTTTTTTCTACCCATTGAGAAACATAGGGTTACCATTCCAAATGAATTAGGGGAGAGTAGAATTTTCTTTATTCCATTACTTTATTTTTTTTCTTTTCCCTCAAATCTTCTGAACAAAATCCTATGTCATCATTAAAACAGCTACACAGCTTAGAGAAACTCATGAATTCCATTTGGCTCTAAAAAAACAGAGAAGAGAAAGAAATTGGAAAGAGCTGGAACTGAATTATTGATTAGCAGTCTTCACTAGCATCTTTAAATGGTCTTGAGAATTGAAAAACTTAAAACCTAACATATTCAATTAACCTATAAAAGAAATGGTATGTAAGAGTTTTGGAGAGGAAACCTCCTGAGACTGGTGTAAAAATTTAGAGAATGAGCCACAAAAGATGTGAGGATGCATTAAAATAATGTAGGATTTAAATGAAGAGTTGGGACTTGTTTCTTGACAGAAAGTAATACTGAGTCAGGGAATGTAACCTTTGGCATCTCTGAAAGAAGTTTCTGGAAAGAAAAGAAGTATCATGAAAACCAGGAGACATTTTTCTGTGCCACTCCAGGAACACAGCAGAATTCAATTAAAGAACATGCTAGGCCTCAGTCTTCATTCACTGCCATCTCTGAGAAACATAGAAGCACAGGTAGAGTTCATAGTCTCCCTTCTGCTCATCTAAAACAAACCACCAGGCAGTTATTCAATTTGAAACCTCCACTGGTTTCCCTTTGCTCCTACTCTGGTTATTTTAATCTTGAGAATTTTCTGCAACTTAAACACCTCCTCCAAACTGGTTCATGTAAGTTCTTCATTCCTGCAGAAATAAAAACATTTTCCTCTCTATAATTCCCTTTATATCATAAAGGTAATTACTTACTGTAGGAGTGTGGAAGTTGGAGAATCTGAGGGCATGACCTGTTCCACTCTTAGGACAGTGAGCATCTGGAATGGAACCTAAGGCTTTTCTTGCTGTCTTCATAAGCTCTGGAAATCTTGTCTTCAGGGAAGATGCTGGCTCTATTTCCATCAGACTGCTTTTATTCTAGCATAATTCATAGGCATCTTGCCCTTCTGAAGGTTATTCAATGATCATGAAGACAGAACTTACTTAGCTGGAGGCTGGAGTGAAAGCCATGATTCAATTCCTTAGTCCAAATCTACAGAACTTGCTCCTAACCCAGGACACTGCAGTGATTTTTAGGGATATTAAATCTGGACATTTTTTCTAGGTCTGGTCTTGACGATTTCTCTCCCTTCTTAATTCCTTTCCCACCCATATTCTCTGTGTTCATATCCACAGGTGTCTGTCTCTACCTTTTGACTGCCTTTTGGCTTCCCAGAGCCCCTGTGAACCTCCGCCTAGGCCTGCCTGCTTAAACTTCCTCAGTGTCTCCAACCTCAAAAACAAAACATAATGAAACAAACATGAGCATTATAAAAATTATGAACTTTGACATTAAGGAAGGTAAATGAGCTGGATAGAGTTATTTCCAAAAGAGAATTAATAATAGCATGAGGTATATTGAATTGTCATTATTTGCCATGGGCGTTTCAGCATTTTGTGAACCATTTAATTGAATCTTCATGCAAATCCTCTGGGGTAGCTACCTTATTATGCCCATTTTACAGATGAGGAAACTGAGGCTCAGAAAGGGTACTATTACCCACTTAGTAGAAGGCTATTGCAATTTGGAAGGGCCAAGGTTCAAACCAAGATGTGTATGTTATCCAAGGTTATGCATTTCCACTGTGTTACCCTTTGATTTTCTGTTTTGCCAACCATATTCCCAGCATTTTGAATGATATCATTCCCTCTGTTTTGTTAATGACTTCTTGATTTCTTGTTGCAAGAAAACAGAAATGAACTCAAGATTTTTTTTTTTTTTTTTTTTTTTTTGGAGGTGAGGGGAATGATAGACTATAGAGATGTTTTGCAATACCTATGTGGGATCAAAGGCAATGGGACCCAGAAGAAGTAAGAACGATGAACTGGAAAACTGGGGCCTCTCTCCACTTCTCAGTTCTTCCTCTTTTGAATTTCAGCTTCTTCCTTCCTATGCTCTGTAGAGATTTCCTCAGCTTGCCAGTACATATGGTGGTTAACAGACCTGCTTATTCTGCTTGGATGACAGTAATTAAGAGGCAAACAAAAACTGAACCCTAAATCTTATCATTGTAATTCAAAATTTCTAAAGAAAGGATTCCCATTGGTTCAATTTGGGTCATGGACCCATATCCCTGAACAATCAACTGTGTCTCAGAGGTCAAGTTCATGTTGTATGAATGGATTCTCCGAAGGATCACTGCCACAATATCTATTTTTCTTGGGAGACTATTAGGATATCCACTCCAAACCTATGGTAGATATATGTTCTGCATTTGTTAAGAGTTGAGCAAACATTGATGGATGGTAAGGAGTCAACTCAGTTTTTAAGAAACTCAAAATGCTTTTCTCATACAGTGCAAATGTTCAAAACTGAGGAATATGGAAGGGGTAATTTATCTGTTTGTTGTCTTATTTTAAACTTCTAGTCAGGTTTTGCCATAACTGATAAAGAAGCCATTTATCATCTAAAGGTGCCCCCCAGATTCTGAGTCAACCCTTGAAAAAGTAATTACAGTTTTAAAATCCCAGTATATTTTAGAAGACCATTATAAGAAAAGGATTGAAAATTCTTCTCATTCAAATATATTTGTCAATAGGCATGACTCAGACTAATAAATGCTTAATTATTTTTTCATTAAAAAGAAAATAATTTAAATGAATGGTCCATTAGCATGTTTTAAAAAATCCAAATAATATTATAAAAATATTTAATCAAATGTCTATTTGGAGAAACACTTGAGTTAGATGAGAAATTCTACAGAATAAATCATCCTCTTGGGTACTGGCAAAGCATACCAGTATATTAAAGGTTATGAGAGGTCCTTCATTATTGAGACTTATTTAACTTTGTTTAATCCAATATTTTGGTAACTGATTTTATAAAGAACTATCTCATGAGTATTAGGATTATGATGAGCACAATTTGGAAAAAAATACTACTTCAAAGGCTGTGAAGTAATCCCATCTGTGGGATTCCCTGATGTTAGATGAATTTAAAACAAATACTATCTTACTTAATAGAATGTGATCAGAATTCCTAAAAGATGAGTTAAGGTAGAACTGAGTCTCTATTTTTAAAGATAAAACTATTGGAGAGAAAAAGTAAACAAATTCCCTATGTCATATTCACAAGGAGCCTAAGACTCAGGTCTTTAACTCTTAGTCTGGTGCCCTTTCTACTGGTCAACACATGGAAAAAGAACTGGCTCAAGAAGTAGTGAAAGAAAAATAGTCAATCCAAATAATCCTTTTTAACTTTTCCCACAGCACTTACCAGGATATTTTATGAAACAAAGAATCAGCTCTTTGGAGATCTACTTCTATAGAAACTGATCACTCAGTGATATAAGCCCACCAGTAGACAAAGCTCCCAACATCCTTCTAGAGACTGAGACATTCCAAAGCATTAAATGAGAGTAGAAGGGAGACCTGTAGAATAAAAGAAGGGGAACAAGAGAAAGAAGGAGGGGAGGGAAGGGGAAGTAATGGGGGATGAAATGACCAAATTATGTTATGTGTATGTACAAATATTAACAATGAAGCTTACTATCATTACAATTAGAAAATGCACCAATAAAAATGATTTTTTAAAAAAGAAAAAAAATGTTGGCAAAAAAGCATAAACAGATAATTTTGTTAACTATAGGTTTAAATTTGTTTTTGTTTTTTCTCTTTAGAAGAGATATTGGATAACAAAAGAGATTGCCAGCTCACTTCCACTGTATTGGGTAGAAAATCCATCACCCTTAATTTCCAGACTAGTATTCTGAGGGTCTCCCAGATAATTCTCTCAAAAATATATCATCATTTGTACCTATTTCTTCTCCAGCCTGGTACCAAATGCAAAGAAAATCATATCTGCTGATGTTGATGCTGTTACTATCTGCATTTGACTACGTCAGGGTTCTGAAGTCAGAGTAGCTGTTTACAATCGGAAGTTGACCCTATGGTCAACACAATACATACCACCACTGCCACTGTGGCAGCCCACTGACCTAGAGGCTGCTGACATCCCTTTCACTTCGCTCTCACATTCTGAGCATTCCACAGAGATGGCATATAAAATTTCTAAGTTTTATATATTCTTGGGTACAGACCCCTCACTAGCTATTCAAATGGATGGAAGACTACAGTGAGAATGCCAGGGGCCACATTCTCTTTCCCAGATCTGTCTTATGCAATTCGATCCATGTGAATGCATCTTGGCCTCTTTCCCCACCACCCCTTGGAATGAAATTTTTCCTGAGTATCTTCTCCATTCTCTGTGATCTTTTCTTTTCAGTTACTTAATTTTCTCACACACAGGACAAAACTCAGGATGGACACAGTGGAAGATCTGTTTAGAGTCCTGGCTCTGATTGCCTACACCCAGCTGTTCTCATCCAGAGCAAGAAGGGCCTTCTCCTTCAGTGAATGCTGTTAAACCAGGGAAGGCCATTATGGGTTGGACAAGCCCAGCTGCAATGAGAGTATCACTTTCCTAAATAAACATCAGTGTGAAAAGTAAAAGGCTCCATAAAGTGGTGGAAAAGCTCTGGCCTGGAAAGCAGGACATCTGGACTATGTGTCTTATTAGTTGTTTGGCCTCACTTGAGTCCTTTAAACCCTCTGGACTCCAGCTTCCTCTAACTTGTGAAACCCACTGCTCACTCTGATCATTACGATTCTACCTAACCCTCACATTCTATACTTGGATAGGTGAATCTAGGTCATCCGTTTTCCACAAAGGATTTTACTGCATTGATTTGTTTCTTTAAAATAAATAATTTATTATTACTCTTTCATCTAAATGGTCAATATTATTCACCTTATTTTATGAATAAATAAAATGAAGTCCAAAAGTATGAAGTTAGAATATATTTGGTGCTAGCATAAAGGTTTAATTCAGGAAAATAAATGAGTTATGATAACTTTCCACTCCATTTATTAACTTCTTAATTGTCCTTATCTTCCACAACCAAGATAGTTCCATTTTTGGACATCAGCAGCCTCCTTTCCCCTCCTTTCCATTCTCAGTGCTAACTGCCTGATTTAGACTTTTTTTTCTATCTTGTTCATGTAGTATCCTGAAGTATTGTGGAAGTAGTTTTTAAAGTGGCATCTCCTCTCTAACCTCCTCCTGGTCCATAATTCATCCTCCATAGTACTGGCAGATTATTTTATTGAGCACACACCTGATCGTGTCCATACTGTTCAGAAATTCCAGAAATTCTTTACAGACCCAGAACTCTTTAATCTGGCATTCCAAACTCTTAACCTCCAACATACTTGTCAGTTTTTAATTTTTAGGTCATCTTAGGCAAATGAATTTACTTTCAATTCTTCCAAACACTATAAAATAGTCATTCCTTAACTTTGTTCTTTAGTTCATCCTGCATGTATCCGCTATTGGAGACAACTTTCCCTCCTGTGCTGTAGATCCAAATCTTACCAGTCTTCATAAGCTGAGCTCTGATGAGCCCTTTTCTATAAAATATTGCTATATTCCCTCCATTAGAAGTAGTCTTTCTTCTCTGAATCATCCTCTACTTTATAACTATCTTTGGTTTGTAGCCCTTAGAAATGTTGTGATTCTGCATTTATTTTATCAATATCTCTCTTCTTCCTCTAAACTATAAACTCCAAAATGGGCAGGAACCTTATTTATTTTTGCCTACCATTTTTTCACCAGGGTCTAGAACAATACTTGTCATATTGTACATATTTAGTAGGTAATCATCAATTAGTTGAATGAATATCTTTTAAAACTGGTAATTTTCTGACTTGTGGGGGTAGAAATGTGCACTTTTGTCTTCCATAATAAACTATTAGCTCTCTGAAAACTGCATGTCTTATTCCATTTGGAATCTCTCAAAGAAAAAAAATACCTGTTTGTTGGTAATATCTTTAATAGTTGATTAACTAACAAGACAATTTGGGGTTTGGGAAAAAAAAATCACACTTTGGAGTAATATAGCCCTATGTTCAAATTCTGGCTTTGTACATTTGGATGAAATCTGTTCAAGGATATTTTCAAATTAACAAAAGTATTTTATGTTTTATGACTACAAAGAGATTGTATATATATTTCAGTTGGTTGTTGAGCACTGTCAGATGACATTATTGTCCCTGATTTATAGATGAGGGAACAGAGAGGTAATGATAAAGTGATTGAGAGTTTAAGAGACTAATTTTAGGTTAGTCAGCTACTAAATGAAAGAAGATGAATTCAAACTAAGGTTTGTGGAGGCCCAAGGTCATGTTTTCTCTATTCTCATATAAATATTGATGGCATGTAGACTACACCAAAGAATCTATGCCTTTGAATTGCAAAATTCTAGAATTCAGTCTTCTTTTATTCCTTATTCAGGTGATGCTAGAGTTTCTGGTCTCAAGATAGAACAGACAAAATATTATACATGGTAAATCTTAGAAGTACATCAGAACAGGTTCACTTTCATACTTTGCATGAGGAAATAATAGAAAACTCAAAGAACTTCCTTCTTGAGTAGGTACAAAATTGAAGGGCATCACTTTTATTTAAACCAGATCCCCTTCTTTCTTTTTTGTGAAACTACTTGATCTCTACATGAAGCTCAAATCCAAATCAAGAAAAAATAGCTCTTATTTATTATGCAGCTTTCTCTAATGATGCTCTTCCCAGAAATGAATCCTTGTTCCTCTCTGACTTCCTTTCACAGGATGCTCTGATCTGGCTAGCCTTTGCAGAACTAGGCAAGTTGTTTTGCCTGGCTTATTCCATCAAATAGAAGGCTCAGTTGCCTTTTCTCACACTCAGAATCCAGCAGACCGTTTTCCTTGGTCATCAACAGAGGAGCGAAGAGTCGCTTCACTTAATGGGCTGAGCTCCTGCCAACTTCCAAAGTGCTCTCACCCTTGCTTAAAGATGCTGAATATTTGCTTGTTACCCAAGACATCTGGATACCTTGTGTGAGAAACCCCCTCCTGAGGGTGGGTTATTTGAAATCGGATCATTCCAGTAAAAAAAAAAAAAAAATGTTTAGGGGCTTTCAAACAGTTTTGATAGAACTTGGTAACTTAAACAAAACAAAAGCCTTCCCAGTTGTAGTTTCTACTCAATAGCAGGTGAAACAATAAAAAATATTGAGCAAGCAAAGTTAATCTGTATCCAGAGAATTTTAATAAATTTTAAAACAAATAAATCCACTCAGATCCTGTGGGATTTTGCCAGCAAGTGTTTAACAAGTTTAACAATCTGGTTTTAATAGCCAGGCAATATGCTAAAACTGCAGGCACTGAAGAGTAATGAAGTACTTTGTAAAAAATAAATAAAAGCAATAATAATGCTGAACACAATTTCAAAAGAGAAACAAAATGGTGACAAAAAATAGTTTGGCTGAAACACAGAAGTACCAGTTTATCAGCTGGATAACTGAGTATGTTGGGCCTTCCAATTTTGTTCTGTCAATGAGGCTGGATTTTAGTCTAACTATACAACCTTGACGACTTATGAGCCAGATAGCTAAAGGTTAATCCAGATCTTATTAACAGTTGTATGGGAATCATGAGATTTGACATTTTTTCCTTTTCTTTTCCATGGCCAGAAAATTTCCTCAAAACTTTAGAAATAAAATATAATTTTGTAAAAAGACACTTTTTTTTAGTAACCATTATTTCTCTAGTTAGAGCAACACCTCATTTGTGACTGTCATTGAGGGAATGCTTGATCCTCAAAAATTAATTTTCCAATCAAAGAAAACTAGTTCAGTGTTCAAAGAAGTCAATTTCATGTAGATATTTTTGCTGGAACTCTTTGTAAAAGATATTACATTTTGAACAGAATTTGACCTTTTCTGATGATTCAGTTATCATCATGACCATCAATCACTATGAATAGCTACCAACTCCTTCCTCTCAGAGTACAAACATAATGGAATCTCTCACAAACTAAAATATCTATTTCTTTTGATCTGCTCTACCTTGAATTTTTCTCAACTTTCTGTTTTAAAACAACTTTACTGAGATATAATTCATATCCCAAACAATTCACCCCTATACTGTGTACAATTTTGTGATTTTTAGTGTGTGCATGGATATCTGCAATCATTACCAGAGTCACTTTAGAACATTTTCAAAAAGAAATCTATACCACTTAGTTGTCACTCCCCCATCCTTTGCTACTCTTCCCAACCCCTTTAAGCCACACAAGTCTACTTTCTGTTTCTATTGGCTGCTTTATTCTGGATTTTCTTATGAAGGGAATCTATAGTATACGGTCTCTTTTTTGTGTAATTTCTTTCACTTAATGTTTTCAAGCTTCATCTGTGTTTTTGCAAATATCAGAACTTCATCTCTATTTATGTCCAAATAATATTCCATTGAATGAACATATTTTATTTTAAAAATTCATTTGTCCATTGGTAGATATTTGGTTTGTTTCTACTTTTGACTCTTTTGAGTTGCTGCTATAAACACCCAGTATATAATTTTGTAGACATAAGTTTTCATTTCTCTTGAATATATACCTAGTAATGAAACTCCTGAGTCATTTGGTAATTCTTGATGTCATTTAAGGAATTGCCAGACTGTTTTCCAAATTGATTGAACCATTTTATATCCCGCTATCAGTAAATGAGAATTCAAGTTTTCCTACATCATTGCTAATATTTGTTATCTGACTTTCTGGTTGCTAGTTATCCTAGTGCATACAAAGTTGTATCTCAGTGTGATTTGATTTGCATTTCCCTGAAAACTAATGGTGTTAAGCATTTTTTAGTTTGCTTATTGGCCATTCATGTACCTTATTTGTAGAACTGTCTATTCAAATTCTTTGCCTAGTTTCAGTTGGGTTATTTGCTGCAGTGGTTGGAGATGAGGTGTCCCCAAAAGCTTCTGTGTTAATGCAAAAACATTCAGAGATGAAATTATTATGTCATAAGAGCTCTAACCTAATCAGTCCAACCTCCTTTGAATGGACTGGGTGGTTACCTTAGGCAGGTGGGATGTGGCTGGAGGAGGTGGGTCCCTGGGGTCATGTCCTAGAAGGATTCATCTTCCTTGAGGAACTTCACCTTGCTTCACCTTCACTTTGCTCTCTCTGCTTTCTGGCCATCATGAAGGTGAAGGAAGGGAAGGAAATGAAGTTCCATCACCAAGGTGAAGGAACTTCACCTTCACCTTGCTCTCTCTGCTTTCTGGCCATCATGATTTGAGTAGTTATCCTCCACCACACTCTTCTACCATGATGTTGGGCCTCATCTTGGGCCAAGAGCAATAGAGTCAGCTGACTATGGACTGAAACTCTGAAAACAAACCAAAAATTAACTTTTCCTCCTTTAAGTTGTTGTTGTGAGGTATTTTGGTCACAGCAATGAAAAGTTAACACATTTGCCTTTTATTATTGATTCTAAGGGTTATTTATACACTCTAAATAGACTCATTATAGTATATATGATTTGCAAACAGTTTCTCCTGTGCTGTGGAATATCTTCATTCATTCTAAAGTCTTTCCTCTTCCCTTAATTTGCTTTTTCTGTTGCCCAGCTATTTAAAAGCTGATCTGTGCAGTCCTTCCTGTCTCGCTTCCTATTCTTAAAACCTATTGCAATAAGACTTTAACACCCATCATTTCTTTGGAACTTACTTTCTAAAGCCAAACACATCTTATTGGGGTCAATAAGGACATGGTATTGTTAAATCCAAAGGATTTATTTTAATATCCACTCACTTTCCAACTCACTTTTGACACTGTTCAATGTTTAGTTCTTTGAGAATTTCTCCTCCCCTAGCTCCCATGATATGATTTGATCTGGATTTTACTCTTGAATTCCTTGGTTTCCTTCTCTGCTTCTCTTATTCTAACACTTAAATGTTGATGTTCCCCAGAGTTTAATCTGCCATTGAATTTTCAGAGTACATAGTCTTTTTGAATTATCTCATGTATTCCTATGCCTTCAACTCTGTTGATGACTCCCCAAATAAATCTCCAGTCTCCACCTTGTTCCAAAGTCTAGGGCTATATTTTTAACTGCCTATGAGTACCTCTCTTCTAATCACTTGGAAATACTGTAGGATTTCTTGAGGGTTAAAACATGCCATTTTCAAAATTCAAAAATAACTTCTCCTGCTGATTATTTACCTTCCTTTGTTCTCATACCACTGAGGTAAAGAGCTTGGAATCAATCTCCATTGATCTTTTTTTTTTCATGTTGGTCATCAGGTCATCCTAGTTTTCTTTCTAATCTTCACTTTCACTTCCTCATGATTATCACTGCCTTTCAATAAATGTTCATAACCACCTGTTAGAATTATTTCAACACAGTTTTACCTTAATTCCCTTTTTCTCTACTACTCAATCCTTCTTTGACTTTGGCCAGCATTAGTTTTCTGAAGCACAAACCTGTTAGTGGCATCCTTTACATGAACTATTTCTAACAATTCCCTGCGACCAAGAGGATAAATTCAGCTTTCTTTCCAGCATGTCTCAGATGCTTAATTTGTCTTTTATTTCTGTCTGCTTTTCTCCTGTTGTTTTATGTATCTACCCATGATCAAGAAATTTTAAACTCTTCCCGATTCCTCAAAAATCTATATTCATTTTTCTATTGGTGTATAAAAAATTAACCTAAACTTAGCTTCTGAATGGACTGGGTGGTTACCTTAGGCAGGTGGGATGTGGCTGGAGGAGGTGGGTCCCTGGGGTCATGTCCTGGAAGGATTCATCTTCCTTGAGGAACCTTCACCTTGCTCTCTCTGCTTTCTGGCCATCATGATTTGAGTAGTTATCCTCCACCACACTCTTCTACCATGATGTTGGGCCTCATCTTGGACCTATTCCCACGTACCTATATAATATCAAGTTTATGGAAATCAAGAGTCTGGCACATTTTAACTGGGTCCTCTAGCTAGGGGCTCATTAAGGTGAAATCAAAGTGTTGGTCAGCCACCTCCTCATTTAGAAACTCAACTTGGGAAAGATCCACTTCCAGACTCCTTGAGGTTGAATTTATTTCTTTGCCAGTGTATGACTAAAGTAACTTTTGTTGCTAGTTGTTGACTGGGGGCCTATATTAGTCTGCTTTCTCCTGAAATAATAAACTAAAAATGAGAAAGGGTTTATTTTGGCTCCCAGTTTTAGAGATGTCAACCCATGATTAGTTGGCCTTGTTGTCTTGGACCTGTACCTCACGAAGGGCATACATAGTATATCAGGACTGCTCACTTCTTCGTCAGGAAGCAAAACAGAAAGAGAAAGGATCTGGAGTCCCAGGGTTCCCTTCAAGGGCATGTCCTCAGTGACCTAAAGACCTCTCACTGGGCCCCGCGTCTTAAAGTTCTACAGCCTCCTAATAGCAGCAAGCTGGGTCCAAGTCTTTAACACATGCACTTTTGGATAACATTCCAGATCCACACTATAGCAAGGTGATTCTGAACTCCTAGAGGCAGCTTAGTTCCCTGCCACAGTGCTGTACCAACAGAGTACAAGGATTCCATGCAATGCAGCATTTGGCTCTCAACACCAACTGGAACATTTCTCTCTCTTTGAACCATGACCTGTTTTAAGGTTGAGTGTCATCTGAATAGGTCAACTCAGCTCAGAATAATCTTCTTCCTGTTTTATTCATTCCTTCATTATTGATTTGGAAAGCTCCTGATTGTCTTTTAGGATCAACTTCAAATATTATTATCCATTAAGCCTTCATGACAAATCAGTTTCTACTTTCTTTGTATTCACATTGGACTTTCCATCTCTTTCTACTTGATTGCATTTGTGTTTTCCCAACTGAAGTGTAAAGTTTTCAAGGGCAATAACTACTTTATTATTATTCTTTGCAGCCTGTTATGGTTTGGATGTGAGGTGTCCCTCAAAAACTCAATGCAAGAAGGTTCAGAGAAGAAGTGATTGGGTTGTGGGAGTCTTGCCCTAATCAGTGAATTAATCCTCTGATGGGATTAACTGAATGGTAATTGAAGGCAGGTGGGGTGTTGTTAGAGGAGGTGGGGCATTGGGGGCATGGCTTTGGGTTATGTATTTGTATCTAACAAGTGAAGGTCTATCCCCCCCCCCCCCCGCTTTCTGATCATGTGAGCCTGCTTCCCTCTGCCACACTCTGCCACCATGATGCTCTGCCTCACCTTAAGTCCTGAGGAATGGAGCCAGCCTTCTATGTACTAAGACCTCTGAAACTGTAATTCCTCAAGTAAACTTTTCCTCTTCTATAATTGTCCTGGTCAGATCTTTTAGTCACAGCAGCAAAAAAAGATGACTAAAACACAGCCTCAGGCAGGTGTTAGGCTCTTGATAATGTATGTTCAATGAATTCATCTGTATAATGTGCAGTTTACCTTGGACTGTGTAGAGAATAGAGATTTTGACCACATGACAACAAATGTTCTCAGATTGATGCTCCTAAATGAGGTTTCTTTGTTTGTTTGTTCTGCCTTTTTCTTTTATTATCAGGTTGTCAAATGGCACAGCTGCTTGAGGACCTGGCCATAAAACTACTTCTTTTGAATTGTCACAACCAAACTGGTATGGACTAGGAAACAAACAAATTAATTAAATACATTAGAATTAAGGGTAAAGTATGAGTTCAGGGCATTTTGATTAATTGTCAGAGAGTCTCTTATATGTGTATGGCATATGACCTTTGGCTCAGAGACTGAAAAATCAATTTTGACCGTTTGTGTAGGCATTCTTCCAGGTACTTGAAAACCAGCTAGGAGAGTTTGCTGAAAAAGTGATCTTTGAATAAATGAGGCTCAATTTTACATCCCCAAGGTCAACCAATTTGAAAGATACATTTTAATAGGAACTTCCCTAAATGTGAGAAAATTTGTCCACCCTTTTTGCATCTATTTACTTAATTATTAGCAAATGAAGGCTTTCAGTGAGCTTAACAGAAAGTCTTGATATTGAACAAATGAACTAAAAAATATTTTCTCCAAACTTATATAATATAATTCGCTTTTATTTTATAATTTCATTCATTGGATCTCGCAAGTGGAGAGATAAAATCATAAATGTACATTTCAATCCAGCATCAAATCCCCAGCAGACCACAAAAAAAGCTGAAGTCAATGAAACAGATCTCCGTGGAAAAGCTATAAATTTTGAACTGCGTAAGTTCTGTACTTCCAAGATTTCAATTGGCAACTAGCCAGGAGCCTGAGGGCCACACTTCATTTGCACATAAATTTATATGAAATTTTGAATGGTGCACAAGCATAAGCAAACTTTACATTCATTTACATGATTAATAAAAATGGTTTGCTTGCTTTCACGAGTTATAAAAACTGCAGAATGGATAAGCTTTGTCCCTGCTCTACTATTTTGCAAAAATGGCATCTCTAGAAATTTAGAGTCATCATTCCGAAATAAATATACTGGCAGCACTGTGGGGTCTTTTTTTTTTTTCTTATTGCCTTGTTTAATGTTAAGCATGCTGCATAGACAACATTGGTGAGAGGCACCAGAAACCAAATATAACATTTGAAATTAGGTTTAAGTAAAGGAAAATTATGATTCTGTTTTATGTGTATAGATGAAACTTCCATTTACTTTGATGTTACTCTGGAACCACAGCCTCTCAAAGACATTAATGAATGAGATCTTTGATACTTTTTTTGTGAGTGACCGATTAGGTTAGATGTTGACTATATGCAAATAGCAGTGGTACCTATGGTGAATAATATTTATGAGCAACAAATCTCACAAGAGATCAGTCAGGAATACATGTAGTTTTAGGAAACAAGATAACTTATAATATGAAGGACTTACATTGAGTGAGGAAGGAAATGGCATCCCTTGGATTGTTCTTTTCCTGCTAAAAGTTGGGAAAATTTTAAAAGCACTATTCATCTCAATAATCTAGTAAATGAAAGTATTTGATAATAGAGATTGTATGCTGCATCCCTCTCAAAATTTCAATATTGCACTTATCTGTGCAGTACAAAACAAGAACAGAAATAATTGAAACAGCCTTAAAGAATGGATGATAACCAAACATCGAGCACCTACAAATGTAAGACTCAATGAATCTCTACAACCTATCAAAAAGGTTGAGATTTTTAATAAAATAATATCACTGGAAGATGAGTGACTTAACAGTAAGGTTTCTAACTTGTTTTCCACATTGTCCTTACCACCAATGTGAGAATACAGAGGCCCCATGAAATCTTTATTGAGAATGAAGATAATCTAACACCATGACTCAGTCCAATGTGAGAATACAGAGGCCCCATGAAATCTTTATTGAGAATGAAGATAATCTAACACCATGACTCAGTATGAATCTTGGAATAACATGTGGCAACAAAAGGGGATTAGTAGGTAATAGAGACTTGATAAGAAATGATTGAGAAGACTCAGACCCAAACCTAGAGAGATGTTTATATTCCTAGTTAAGTATCTCCTTTTCTCTAGTGATATGGAATTGATGATAAAGTCATATGCCAGCGATATTTATTCAGGTGGTCTCCAACTTACAATGTTTTGACTTATAAATTTTGACTTTATAATAGTGTGAAGCACTAGGCATTCAATAGAAATCATACTTTTAATTTTGATCTTTTTGCAGTCTGGAGATATGTAGTACTTCAGTAATGTTAGGTGTATTAAATACATTTTTAACTTATGGTATTTTTGTCTTAGGGTATGTTTATTATGATAAAACCCCATCATTAGTCAACAAGTAGCATATTACACAAAATTGCTTTAGTTCTTTTTATATTAACATAGTCTTGAAAGTCTAACCACACTTATTTTTAGACATTAGTATCTGTACTTGAATGGATTAAATAACACTTTTCCTGGGATTCTACTAGGCAGAATATAGAGGCAGAGTAAGAAAAACTCTTTTTTTAGGATGATTTGTAAAAATAATCTGTGTGTAGATATACAGGTTGATCTGTCCAAGCTTAATTAGGAAACTACAAACAGAACACAAATTCATTCCAGTAAATCCTATGGTATAGTAATATAATAATGCTTTCTTTGATGATTCCTGGGAATTTGGCAGTGGGGTGGAGAAACCTAGCTAGAGTAGTTTTAAGTTAATTGCATTATAGCAAGTATATTAGTCAACTTCTCATTGCTGTTATAAATATCCAAGTTAAATCAACTTAAAGGGAAAAATGTTTATTTTGCTTCACAGTTTTTGAAATTTTAGTTCAAGGTCACTTGGTCCTTTTGCTTTGGGCCTGTGTTGAGGCATAACATGGTGGGGAGTGTGTGGTGGGACAAAGTTGTTCATCTCATGGTAGTTGGGAAGCAGGGAGAAAGAGAGAGAAGGTGAGGAAAGGGCTGGCTTCCCAATATTCCCTCCAAAGGCACACCCGCAGTGACCTTACTTCCTTCTACTAACCCAATTCCTAAAGGTTCCACCACCTCCCAAAAGCACCACAGATTTGTAGCCAGTCCTTCAACATGTGGGAGATACTTAAGATCCAAGTATCCCTTTGGAAAATATTTAAGATCCAAAACATGATACCAAGTCAAATGACATACAAAAGTCCACTAGGTTGATAAACAGGAGACCTGTTAACTAACTGTGTAACTCTTGCTACAGTCATTTAATTCCAGAACATCTTGGTTTCTTGCTGTAAAATGATCATTGAATTACCTAATATCTAACTTCCCTTTCAGTTCTAACATTCTAAAAGTCTCAGCCTGATTTTTGTCATTGTTGTTGTTTTATTGTTATTTCTCCTAGTAAGTCCATGATATATTTTTGCAATTCTCTTGCATTTATGCTTGGACAGAATGGTTAGCTACAGGGTGTTCTAAAGGCCTGGCTTGTTTTTCACAAGTTTGATGACTATAGCTTGTTGAGTTAAATTGGAGTTTGTAATTTTATAGCTGAATCAAACCATCAAAAAATGTGTGTAAGCACAAACTGGAAAGGCATAAAAATAGATTCCCTATTAAGTCTCATGCATGGTGGAGTAATAATACTACTGGAATTGGGAAATTACTGGGTGGGAGCCCATGACTGCATATTGTTGAGTGTAAGATTTTGAGCAGATCTGTCTGTGAAGAGTACACTGAAAAGAGCTTCTGAAATGAGCCTCACATAAAAGAAAAGCTGAAAAAGAATACTGAATGTCTTTTTCTCAAATGCATTTACTCTGAAAGAAGATTAGTCTATTGTGCAGTAGCTGAAGTACTCCACTTACTTTCCAAGATATATTAAGAATAAAAAGCCCCCTGCCCCTAGAAGAATGAAGACTTTATAATGGAAACAGTCATATCCAGGAGTTCTGGATATTGTGATAGGATTATTCTTTAGGCCTTTACCCTACTAAACTGATTTCAACACTATATGCAACCATTTCATCAAGGACCTTGGAATAAAGTTTTAAAAGCCTCTGAAGATGCTTTGTGGAATTTGCTGGGCAATGGGATGTTTACTCTGGGAGTATTTCACCGGGAAATTCAGTTTCTACTTGGGAATGGATCAACTTCTGAATTCATAATGTTTTTGATAGCATACATAACATACCAGATCCTTGAAAGCTGAAATAATAAAGATATATTTTTATTGAAGTTCTAAGATAAAAGATCATCAAATAACAAATCTTCCCATTTTATTTGGCCAGAAGGCATTCTGCCTTTTAAATAGCTAGGCTCTGCTTTACTGGTAGGACCTCTATGAGAACATCAGCCTTTCTGCTTACAGATTTTTAGCAAATGTCACTTGTCCTTTATTTTTTCATTTAAGCAAATCACCCAACACAAAACTCCCATCTAAAAATATAGTGTTAGATCACTTGTGAAATCTCAGTAAGAGTAAATTAAATTGAATTACAACCCTCCTTTACTGGCAGAATATACACAGTCCTTTAGTAAACTGATCTGCCTTTTATTAAAATGATTTTTCCTAAGCCTCTTGCTTTAATTATTTCTTGTCCTTCCCTCAGGGGCCATTGCTAGCAAAAGGCCATAGCAACCTTTTAGATATTTATATCCTATGTTTGTAGATACAATAAAACTTGTGGAGCAATCAGCTAAATAAAGAGTCTACCAGCTGCCATGTCTTCCACCTCTGAATTTGATTGAGAAGTTAGTCCCTAAAGATACTGAAAAGAATACTAAGAACCAGAGTAATTTTTCTAAATAATACCAACACCTTTGGTTCAAGAGAGAGCTTGAAGTTGTTTCTTACACCAAAATGAAATATCTTTTACTATGAGCTCTACTTTGTTTTGAAACTTCCTCCTCAAAAAAGTAAGATCAATTTTAGAAATGGTACATACTAAATCCTCTTTTTTCATGTCAAAATGAATGTTAGCATATTAAAAACTTTAAGAAGTTAAGGGACCAACTGAACTTTGCTTAAACCTTTACAGAAAAGGTATCTTACATTTTCCTCTTATAACACCTATTCTTGTCCCAATGAAACTATTTTTTCTACAAATCATGTCCCAGAAAATGCTGTCTTTCCCTTTGTGAAAATGGAAAGTAGCAACAGTTTTCCTTTTATGGTTGAAATACTACTATATTCGCACCAAATAACAACTACTGCTGTTCTTTTCATGACTTAGAGTGCGTCTTTCACCAACCAACCAACCAACCAACCAACCAACCAACCAACCAACAAAAAACAGATAACCCAGAGTTCATACTAAGCCTCCTATTATCCTAGAAATGCCCTAATTAGGGATTGTTAGAGTTATCACTTCACACTTAGAACTTTTGCCCCAGTCTGTCCTCCCATGTATGTCTGCAGATCTCTGCCAGGTGTGATTTTAAGGGCATCAGATTAATGGTGAGTTTCATTACCAACAATAGAGCAGCAACAATATGAAAAGTAGTGGTACAACTAGAATACTAACTAACTTTTTAGAGGAATGCATGATGGTTGACAAATGGTATTTTTTTCTCTCCCCTTAAAAGAATATAGACAAAATATGAAGGTAATTTCTGCAAGAAGGCAAATGGCTTGAGAAGTAAAAAAAACAATAAAGTTTACCTGTTGGAAAACTCTAGACACCACTTAGTTATTGTGTTACTTAGAGTATATTTCTACAGACTTCTCATTTTCTTCACCCCTAATTCCTTCTAGTTCCTCTTGTGTTCTGGTGGTCTGGGTGAGCCATAATGACTTTTAGGAAGCTGCTCAGCTGGAATAATAAAATTGACTTCATGGTGAGCTGAAGGTGAAAGGCAGGGAAGGAAGTGATAATATTTACTTAATTACTAAAATTGTGAAAGTAGTCCCAAATATGTTTCTTCTGAAGCTTTTGACAACCAGAAGACAAATGTCAGCTGGAATTGCCACTCATACTTAGGAGTGTACTTTGAACATAAGCAGTGTGCTGTAATTGTTTTAAAATAACATTTAGGTCATTAAAGTCTAGATCTCCTGTAGAGGGTGAAATTTTGTGTTTGACCTGAAGCATTCTTCCATTTATTAAACCTTCCATTTAAAAAAAGACATGTTTATTTTTACATTTGTTGCCTGTGCTTTTAGAGTCTTGCCCAAGAAATTGCTGCCCAGACCAATGTGGTAGACCTTTCCCTTTTTGTTTTCTTCTAGTATTTTAGAGTTTCAGGTCTTTCATTTGAGTCTTTATTCCATTTTGAACTGATTTTCATGTATGCCATGAGACAGGAGTCCACTTTCATTCTTCTGCTTGTGGACATCCAGTAATCCCAATACCATTTAATGAAGAGACTGTCCTTTCCCCATTGAGTTTTTTGGGTACCTTTGTCAAAAATCAGTTGACAAATTGATTTTGTTTGCTTTATTTCTAGACTTTCTATACTGTTCCATTGATCTATATGTCTTTTTTATATCAGTGCCATGCTGCTTTAACTATAATAACTTTATAATACATTTTGAAATCAAGGAATGTGATTGCTTCAAACTAAAAAGATTCTGCCTGACAAAGAAACAGTATCAGAGTCAAGAGATAGCACAGACTGGGAGAAAATCATCAGGAATCATTTAACAGAAAACATTCTGAGAAATGTGTCATTAGGCAATTTTGTCTTTGTGCAGACATAACTGAGTGTACTTCAAACAGATGGAACAGCCTACTACACATCTGGGCTACATGGTATAGCTTATTGCTGCTCTCACGTCACTCACCTGGGCAGCATGCTTCTTTACTGAGTACTCTAGGCAATTGTAGCATGATGGTAAGTATTTGTACATTGAGACATATTGACAGATAAAGTACAGTAAAAATATGATATAAAAGAAAGTGGTGGGCTGGGGATATAGCTCAGTTGGTAGAGTGCTTGCCTGTCAAGCACAAGGCCCTGGGTTCAATCCCCAGCACCACAAAACAAATAAACAAATAAACAAAAAAAGCAAACAAAAAAAAAAAAAAGAAAGAAAGAAAGTGGTATCTCCTGAGCTCTTGCCATGTATGGAGCTTGCTGGACTAGAAGTTTCTCTGGGTGAGTCAGTGGTGAGTGGTGAATAAATGTGTAGGCCTAGGACCTACCACCATAGGCTTGATAAACACTATACACTTATGAAACATAATATTATAAAAGAATTTTTATTTTTTCAATAATAAATTAACCTTAGCTTACTGTAATTTTTAACTTTATAGACATTTTAATTTTTAAAGACTTGAAATCTTTACATAACAGCTTAAAACACAAACACATTATACAGCTTTACAAAATATGTTCTTTCTTTATACATTCTCTATAGGCTTTTTCTAATTTCTAAATTTTATTTTTTACTTTTTCAACTTTTTGTGAGAAATTGAGACACAAACACACAAATTAGCCTAGGCCTTGAAGGTCAGGATCATCAGTATCATTGTCTTCTACCTCCTCAGCTTGTTCTGCTAACTAGTCTTCAGGGGCAATAAGATGCTTGGAGCTGTCACCTCCTATGAGAACAGTGGCTTCTTCTGGAACAGTTCCTGTAGGACCTGCTGAGGTTGCTTTGCAGTTAAATTTTTCTTAATGTTTTCTTAACATATATTCTTTCTTTCTTTAATATATGTCTTCATATATTCTAAAAATCATGATAAAAATACAGTATGTACATAAACTAGCAATGTAGTTTATTATCATCATTGAGTACTATACCCTGTACATAATTATATATAGGACACTTTTATGTGATTAGCAGCATAGTAAGTTTGTTTATAACAGTGTCACCACTAATACATAACACATTGTACTAATATCATTATGAGGACTATGCTGTCAATAGGCCATAGGACATTTTCAGCTCCTTTATAATTTTATCAGAGCATCATCATTTGAAGTTGTTTATTGACATGAATGTTGTTTGTGACATATGACTATTTATAAACCATACATGTGATAAGGGGCTAATATCCAAAATATGTAAGGAAGTTTAAAATCTCAAGAAAACAAACTGATTTAACATGAACAAAGAAAAAATAAAATGAACAAAGAATCTGAACAGACATTTTTCCAAAAAGAGATATGAATGGCCAAAAATATGTGAAAATAATTCTTAATATCTCTGATAATCAAGGAAATACAAATAAAAATCACAAGATATCACTTCATGCCTATAGAATCAATATTGTAATTAACAGAAGTGATAACAAGTGTTGGTGAGGATGTGAAGGAAAGGGAACCCTTCTGTACTATTGACAGGAATGTCAATCAGTACAACCATTTGGAAAATAGTATGGAGGTTCTGTAGAAAACTGAAAATAGATTACCACATCTATTTTCTCACCTTTGGGTATAAATCTAAGGGAATCAAAATCAGTATGTCAAAGAGATCTGCACTACCATGTTCATTTCAGCATAATTTACAATAGCTAAGATATGGAAGCAACTAAGTGTGTTTATCAGTGGATGAATAGATAAAGAAAATACGATATCATCTATCTATATATCTATCTGCATATATACACAATAGAACACTACACAACCTTTAATAAAGGAAGGAGTCCTTGCTGAACATGTTGGCACACACCTATAATCCCAACTATTTGGAGGCTGAGACAGGAGGATCACAATTTTGAGGCCAGTCTGGGTAACTTAGTGAGACCCTGTCTCAAAATAAAAAATAAAAAAAGCTAGGGATGTAGCTCAGTGGCAGAGCATTTGCCTCGCATGCATGAGGCCCTGTGTTTAATCCCTAATGCTGAAAGAAGGAGGAGAAAGAGAAGGAAGAAATCTGTCATTTGTGACAACGTAAATGAAATTGGAAAACATTATGCTAAGTGAAATATCATACATAAAAAGACAATTACTGTATGAGCTCACATTTAAATTATTTAAAAATATTGAACCCAAAGGGGAAAAAAAGTAGAAAGGTGGGTACCAAAGGTTGATGGGGAGGAGAGATGGAAAAGGGAAAGATGTTGATCAAAGGGTAGAATGTTTCATTTAGAATACAGAAAAAATTTTTAGTGATCTATTGCACTGCATAGTGGCTGCAGTTAATAATAATGTATTATACACTTCAAAATTGCTAAAAATGACTTCTGACATTCTCACAGAAAAGATAAATTGTTGAGGTGATACAGGTGTCAATCTTAGTTTGAATCTTTCTATAGAGATCTATATATATAGATCCAAACATGACATTGTATTGCAGAAATATACACAATAATTATTTAACTAAAATTAAAATTTAAAAAACTTTCAGAAATAGCATTTGAATCCTTATGTATGTAATTGGTTTATTGACTTTGGAATTACATCTTGTAAGATGATGCCACAAAACTAGGTAGACAATATTAAAAATCCTACTTCTAAGAGTAGGGTCAATGTTAATTTAAAACACAAGTATGTTAAATTTACCACAGATTATTTTTACATTCAGTGGAACTAAAAGTTTATATATTCAGAGTGTATAAAGTGCCTTTCATCAAACAAATTTAATAGAATTAGGATATCAGAGATGTATATTTTCTAACTTGATTGTTGAATTCAGTTTATTCAATCTTGGTAGACAGTTGCCACCTTCCACTCTTTTTTCCACCTAGCTAAAAGAAGCCAGAATCTAACATTTCCCTGATTAAAACCCATCAGACCATGTTTCTTTTTTCCTTCTATTTTGAAGGAAGTCTGTATAGTGAAGGGCTAATGGTTCAAATGCTGGCTCTGACACTTCATGACTGTGCAGCTATCCTGTTTTCATCTATGAACTGGGTCTGTTTTTACTTTCCCCACTTTACTCCTGCAAGTACCACTTTAAAATGTAAGGCTACACATAGATGCTTCAACATCTAGCATGAATTATACATTAGTCAAAATATTACTTTTGCTTTAATCAAGTTAAGCTTGCTTGCTTTCTTGTCTTTACTAATTTCAGTCTCTCAACCAGGAATCTCTCTTTCCTACTTTTTTACCAACTAAATTTCTTTTAAGTCAATAGCTTTTAAACCCCAACCTAATTTTAACTTCCTTTCTAAACCTTTTCTTAACGTCTCCTGGCAAAGTTAATTGTTTTGTCTGGATCCCTATAGCCAGCTTACAAATATCTGTGTTATTTAACTTTTACTGAAGATCTATATGTGAGACACTGTAATAGCCATTAGAGATAAAAAGACAAATATGATTTGATCTCTGTTCTTGATGTATCACAAGTTGACATATTGCATGGAGATTTCTTGATTCCCCTCACCAGAATGTGAATTGAATAAGGCATGTCCCCAGTCTTCTTCATCTTTGCACAATTAGCACAGTACATGCCAAGTAGAAGCATTGATAAATGTGGCTTGAATTGGGTTGAATTAGAGCAAAGATGGATTTTCTTTTACTTCCCTTTAATACCACTATATGCATAGTTGAAGCATCCATATGAAAACATGCCAACACGGTTCTGTGGCCTGGCAGGGCCCTGCATAGGGTGTAGAGATCCAGGTTGTTTTGGTATTGCTTTTCTGCAGATGGCCATCAGCTGAACTCCTCTTTCAATCATACTGCTCTGCAGAGAGAATAAAATATTCTCTATTGAAATGAAGTATGGGATATTCCAACTTTCAACTTTTTTCTCATCTTTTCCAAATTGCTTCTAGCTGTCTATGATCTGGAACAGTTTTCATCATAAACTCTTCAGAATGTAATACAAACTTCCTCTCTACCAGGTCTCTTCTAGAACATGCCCTTAGTTCAGTTTAAGTTGAGGATAACTAAACTCTGTTACTCACTTTAGGAAAGAGATGGCATTGGAACAAAACATTTTATTTTAAATTCTGAATGTAAATCTTTCATCAAAACCATAAAATCTCCATGGCAGTTCATTTTCATACACTCTTTGCCAATCCAGAAGAATAAGTAAGGAAATAAATGAATGTTGAATCACAACTTAAAAAAGGAATCCAATCAACATCTCTAACACAAAACCAAATAACCTTTTAGTTTTGAAACATAAATAAAACATACACCACATCAAGAATGTATTATAGTGAATATATCTTGGAGAATTGTTTAAAAAAGAATTTATCAAGAGGTTTTTGAAGTGACTCTTTGTGGAAATAAGTGGGGGGGGGGGGTGGAGAAAAGAATACAAAGAATACTGAAAAACCAAAGGAAAGAAACTAGAATCTCTGTATTAGTTTTCTAGGGTTGACACAGCAAAGTATCACAAACTGAGTGACTTAAACTGAGTCTCATAGTCCTGGAGGCTGGAAATTCTAAGATCAAGTTATGAACACATGAATTCCTTCTGTGGACTATGATAAAGAATTTATTCCACGCCTGTCCCCTAGCTTCTGATGGTTTTCTGGCAATCTTTGGTGTTCTTTGGCATGTATAAACATCATCCTGATCTCTGCCTTTGTCTTTATCTTCAAAGGGTGTTTTCCATATGTATGTGTGTATGTGTATGTGTGTGTGTGTGTGTGTGTGTGTGTGTTCAAATTTTTTTGTTCTATAAGGACACCATTCATATTGTATTAGGGGCCCACCCTACTGCAGTATAGCTCATATGACTGTATTTACATTTCTAATGACCCTGTTCTTAATAAAATCACATTATGAGAAAGCAGTTAAGACATCAACATATCAATTTTGTGAGGACACAATTCAATCTATAACAAAACCTTTTTATACAGAGAGTTCACGTTGTGTGACTTTGAAGCACACATGACATGAGGTTTCAGTCCAACACTAAAGATACCCAGAAATGAAGACATTGGAGACTATGAATAAAAACAAAGATGGAGAGTAGCAGTGTATTTTTTTTTATCACACCTTTGTTTATTTTTTTTTTAATTTTTATATTTTTTTATTTATTATTTTTTTTTATTGAACACAAATGGAGTACAGCTATTGTTTCACTGGTTGTACACAAAGTAGAGTCACACCATCTGTGCGTTCATGCATTTACACAGGGCAATGGTATCTGTCACACACTCTGTTATTAATTTTACCCCCCACGCGCCCCCACCCCTCCCTTCCCTCTATGCTAGCTATCTTTCCTCCATTCTTGCCATCTTTCCCCCCCACATTATGCATCATCATTCATTTATCAGAGAGACCATTCGGCTTTTGGATTTATGGGATTGGCTGATCTCACTTAGCATAACAGTTTCCAACATCATCCATTTACCTACAAATGTCATAATTTTATTCTTTTTTATGGCTGAGTAATATTCCATTGTGTATATATACCACAGTTTCTTTATCCATTCATCTACTGAAGGGCATCTAGGTTGATTCCATAATCTAGCTATTGTGAATTGAGCAGCTATGAACATTGATGTGGCTGCATCACTGAGGCAATCTGATTTTAAGTCCTTTGGGTATAAGCCAAGGAGTGGGATAGCAGGGTCAAATGGTGGATCCATTCCAAGTTTTCTAAGGAATCTCCACACTGCTTTCCAGAGTGGCTGTACCAATTTGCACTC
The DNA here is from genome assembly GCA_020662805.1 of Glaucomys volans. Lineage (NCBI taxonomy): Eukaryota > Metazoa > Chordata > Mammalia > Rodentia > Sciuridae > Glaucomys > Glaucomys volans. The sequence continues at coordinate 1,749,576 of JAJEJO010050022.1, read as the reverse complement.
CCACCAGCAATGTAAGAGTGTACCCTTTTCCCCACATCCTCGCCAACACCTGTTGTTGCCTGTGTTCTTGATAAAAGACATTCTAATTGGGGTAAGATGAAATCTTAAGGTGGTTTTGATTTGCATTTCTCTTATAACGAGTGATGTTGAACATTTTTTCATAAATCTGCTGATTGCTTGTAGATCTTCCTCTGTAAAGTGTCTGTTCATTTCCTTAGCCCATTTATTGATTGGGTTATTGGTGTTCGTGGTGTAAAGATTTTTGAGTACTTGGTAGATTCTGGAGATTAGTGCTCTGTCCGAAGTGTGTGTGGCAAAGATTTTCTCCCACTCTGAAGGCTCTCTCTTCACATTGCTGATTGTTTCCTTTGCTGAGAAGAAGCTTTTTAGTTTGACTCTATCCCAATCATTTATCTGTGCTTTTATTTCTTGCGCTTTGGGAGTCATGTTAAGGAAATCTGGTCCTAGGCCAACATGATGAAGATTTGGACCTATTTTCTCTTCTATTAGGTGCAGAGTCTCTGGTCTGATTTCTAGGTCCTTGATCCACTTTGAGTTGAGTTTTGTACAGGGTGAGAGATATGGGTTTAGTTTCATTTTGCTGCATATGGATTTCCAGTTTTCCCAGCACCATTTGTT
>JAJEJO010050022.1:1702400-1743937 GCA_020662805.1 Glaucomys volans | reverse complement strand
TGAAATAATCATGTGGTTCTTGACCTTAAGTCTGTTGATGTGGTGAATTACATTGATTGATTTCCGGATGTTGAACCAACCTTGCATCCCTGGGATGAAACCCACTTGATCATGGTGCACTATCTTTTTAATATGCTTTTGTATGCGATTCGCTAAAATTTTGTTAAGAATTTTTGCATCTATGTTCATTAGAGATATGGGTCTGAAATTTTCTTTCCTTGATGTGTCCTTCTCTGGTTTTGGTATCAGGGTGATATTAGCTTCATAGAATGAGTTTGGAAGGGTTCCCTCCTCGTCTATTTCATGAAATACTTTGAGGAGTATTGGAATGAGCTCTTCTTTGAAGGTCTTGTAGAACTCAGCTGTGAATCCATCTGGTCCCGGACTTTTCTTTGTTGGTAGGCTTTTGATGACTTCCTCTATTTCATTGCTTGAAATTGATCTATTTAAGTTGTGTATGTCCTCCAGATTCAGTTTGGGTGGCTCATATGCCTCTAGGAACCTGTTGATGTCTTCCAGGTTTTCTATTTTGTTGGAGTATAAATTTTCAAAGTAGCTTCTTATTATGTTTTGTATTTCAGTTGTGTCTGTTGTAATATTTCCATTTCCATCACGAATTTTAGTAATTTGGAGTTTCTCCTTCTCTTTGTTAGCGTGGCTAAGGGTTTATCAATTTTGTTTATTTTTTCAAAGAACCAACTTTTTGTTTCGTCAATTTTTTGAATTGTTTCTTTTGTTTCAATTTTGTTGATTTCAGCTCTGATTTTGATTATTTCCTGTCTTCTACTACTTTTGGTGATGATCTGTTCCTCTTTTTCTAGGGCTTTGAGCTGTAATGTGAGGTCGTTGATTTGTTGACTTTTCATTCTTTTATTAAATGCACTCTCTGCAATGAACTTTCCTCTTAGCACTGCTTTCATGGTGTCCCAGAGATTTCGATATGTTGTATCTTTATTCTCGTTGACCTCTAAGAATCTTTTAATTTCCCCCCTAATATCTTCTGTTATCCATGTATCATTCAATAGCATATTATTTAATCTCCAGGTCTTGGAGTAGTTTCTGTTTCTAACTCTCTTGTTGATGTCTATTTTCATGACATTATGATCTGATAGTATACAAGGTAGTATCTCTATGTTTTTGTATTTGTTAAGAGTAGCTTTGTGGCATAACATATGGTCTATTTTAGAGAACGACCCATGAGCTGCTGAGAAGAAAGCGTATTCGCTTTTTGATGGATGGAATATTCTATATATGTCCGTTAAGTCCAAATTAGCGATTGTGTCATTGAGTCCTATAGTTTCTTTATTCAATTTTTGTTTAGAAGATCTGTCCAACGGTGAGAGAGGAGTGTTAAAGTCTCCGAGTATTATTGTGTTTTGGTCTATTTGATTCCTGAAATTGAGAAGGATCTGATTGACATACGTGGATGCGCCATTGTTTGGTGCATAAATATTTATGATTGTTATGTCGTGTTGATTTATGCTACCTTTAAGCAATATGAAATGTCCTTCTTTATCCCTTCTGACTATCTTTGGTTTGAAATCTGCTTTGTCTGAAATGAGAATGGAAACCCCAGCTTTTTTGCTCAGTCCGTGTGCATGGTATGCTTTTTCCCAACCTTTCACCTTTAGTCTGTGGGCATGTTTTTCTATGAGATGAATCTCTTGAAGGCAGCATATCGTTGGGTCTTTCTTTTTAATCCAGTCTGCCAGTCTATGTCTTTTGATTGATGAGTTTAGGCCATTTACATTCAGGGTTATTATTGAGATATGACTTGTATTTCCTGTCATTTTAGCTTTTTTAGGGTTTTTAGCTTAACTTTGTTTCTCCTTTGATTGACTCTTTCTTTAGGGTAGTTCCTCCCCATGATGCATGAGATTGTTATTTTTCGTTTCTTCCTCTTTGAATATTTTGTTGAGAATGTTCTGTAGGGCAGGCTTTCTCTTTGTGAATTCTTTAAGCTTTTGTTTATCATGGAAGGATTTTATTTCATCATCAAATCTGAAGGTAAGTTTTGCTGGGTATAAGATTCTTGGTTGGCATCAGTTTTCTTTCAGAGCTTGAAATATGTTGTTCCAGGCCCTTCTTGCTTTTAGGGTCTGGACTGAGAAATCTGCTGATATTCGTATCGGTTTCCCCCTGTAGGTAATCTGATTCTTTTCTCTTGCCGCATTAAAATTCTATCTTTGTTTTGTATGTTAGGCATTTTCATTATAATGTGCCTTGGTGTGGATCTGTTGTAATTCTGTGCATTTGGTGTCCTGTAAGCTTCTTGTAATTGATTTTCCATCTCATTCATCATATTAGGGAAATTTTCTGATAATATTTCCTTGAATAGGTTATTCATACCCTTGGTTTGTATCTCTGTGCCTTCCTCAATCCCGATTACTCTTAAATTTGGTCTTTTCATGATGTCCCATATTTCTTGGAGGTTTCGTTCATGATTCCTAACCATCTTCTCTGTTTGTTTGACTTTGTTTTCAAGATTAAATATTTTGTCTTCATTGTCTGAGGTTCTGTCTTCCAAGTGATCTATTCTGTTAATTATGCTTTCTATTGAGTTTTTAACTTGGTTGATAGTTTCCTTCATTTCCTTGTTTCCTTCAATAATTTGTTTGTTTTTTTCTCAGAATTTCTATCTCTTTATTGAAGTAATTTTTTGCTTCCTGCAATTGCTCTATTAGCTGATTATTCATAGCCTGAATTTGCTCTCTTGTCACATCATTCTCTTCTCAGATCACTTTAATTATAAACATTCTGAACTCCTTTTCTGTCATTCCTTCTACCATGCTGTCTTTGGATTCTCTTGATATATCATCTAGGTTTAATTGGGACATTTTCTTCCCGTGTTTTCTCATGGTGCTCATGTATCTTCCCCTCTGTTGCTTGAGGGGTGCTTGATCAAGCGGTGACCCAAGAAAGGTGCTGTCCCACTACCTCCAGGTTGGGAATGATCAATGCTTTTGGGCAGAGGCAGCCTGGTGTTAATAGACAATTAGATACAGCAAGGGGGTAGACTCCGGGCCTGGGTGTGGGCCTGGGCACTAGTTCAAGTTGGGATGGTGTCACAGAACTGTGCTCAGTGATGGAGACACTGGGCTTGAGAGCCCAGGCTGACCTGAACTCCTAGCTGGGGGTTCAGGCAGTGGCAGGTGGTTGCTCTCTCCTGGGGACCCTGTAAGCTGGCGCCAAAGGCCCTAAGCTCCCCGCCGGACCACTCCAGGCACCACTGGCAGCCCCAGGAAGCTGGAAATGGACCCCCTCTGCCAGGGAAGCCACCAAACTCAGAGCAGTTCCAACTCCCCTCCGGGGTCAGCGATCCCAGGGGCTCTGGGCAGACCCCTCCAGGAGCAGCTGGAGACCAAAGGAAGCTGGAAACGGAACTTCTCTGCCAGTTAAGCTGCCAAAATGGCGTGGATTAGTGGATTAGTTCCAACTCCCCGCCAGAGTCCGCGATCTCCGCAGCTGGCGGCCCCAGGAAGCTGCAAAAGGACCCCCTCTGCCAGGGAAGCCACCAAACTCAGAGCAGTTCCAACTCCCCTCTGGAGTCAGTGATCCCAGGGGCTCGGGGCAGACCTCTTCCAGGAGCAGCTGGAGGCCAAAGGAAGCTGGAAACGGAACTTCTCCGCCAGTTAAGCCGCCAAAATGGTGTGGATTAGTGGATTAGTTCCAACTCCCCGCCGCTGGATGTCCCAGGTAACCCGAGATGCTCGGTCTCCGCCTGGGAAGGCCGCCGCCGAGGCCAGCGACTCCAAAGTGCTGTTGGGGACCCGCACTCACCCGTTGGCTGGCGCAGACCCAGGTCGGCGGCTCCGAAGCAGCTGCTGGGCCCGGCGCTCCCGGATGGTAGCTGCCTGCGGCGGGGCCAAGCCCAGCCCAGCAGAGTTGGCTCCGGAGCGGCGACTGGGGACCCCCTATATGTGCCTTGAATATAAAATCTCGTTGAGAGTCATATTCCTGCTGTTTGAATCCCGAGCAAGTAGGAATCCACGGAGCAAGTAGGAATGCAGCCTTCCTCTAGCCCGCCATCTTGGATCCAGCAGTGTATTTTTAAAAAGACAACCAAGAAGACAATTGCAATGACTAAGAAAACACATGTAGGAGAATCTCCAACATTAGCAGTAGCCCCCAAAGAGGCCACTTACTGAGCTGTATCTGACATATTACTGGAGAGTGACTTTAGGGAAGGAACAAAATACAGGGACTGTTACTTGACCTCTCAGGCTTACTTCCTTCAACTGTTCATTTGCTCCTTTATGACAAAACTGATTTTTTTTTTTTTGCTTGCATGGCATCTGAACACATGCAGAATGTTATAAGTTAGTTAATATCTTCCAAATACTTATTTCAGTGCCTTGAGCATTCATAATAATAAACTTATTAAATTACCAGCTAAGAACTAATTACTCCAGTATCAGTTCTGACTGTATTCAGCTCTTAATGGTATAAAATCTAATTTATAGTGTATTAAATACTCATGGCTTTATTCATACCATGTAAGAATAAATACAGAGGTAGTCCAGGGTATTTTAGTGATCCAATAGGGAGCCTTTCAACTCTCTGCTTCCCTAGTTCAGTTTGCAGGCCATTGTCTTTCCGTGTTGCCAATAAATACAAATTGGCTTCCTGGAATCCCATTTCTGCAAATTTCCAATTATATCTCATTAGAATTGTGGCACTTCATATACACAACTCTATGATAGATAAAGAAAAATTAACATATTTTCAACTCTGAAATTTCTATTTAATTCTCTCTTGGAATTCAGATTTGTTTATCTACTTCCACCTGTTGTCCCTACTTCCACCTGTTGTCCCACAGAAGCAACTCAAGCACCAAACTCTAATCTAAATTGATTTCTACTTCTACTCACCTTGCTTATCAATAAATGTTCATCATTACAGCAACAACCTTAAGACAGAATTTTTGAATGATGCTCAATTCATTTTTCCACACTGTATTTAATTGATCATCAGGTTCTTATCTTCAAATCTCTTGAATTTTCTGTTTACCCGGATTTCAATAGTTTTTGCCTTTATTTAGGCCCTCACCACCCTTAACTAGAAGATTTTAATAGACTTCCAAAATATTTCTTCACCTCTTCCAATCTAACTCCATACTACTCAAACAATTATCTCTTAAAAGGTAAATCTAATTCACTGAACTTCAGTTCTTCCCCTTCAAAGGGGAATGAAGGGAAGATATGGGGGATGGGAATAGGAAAGACAGTGAAATGAATCAGACATAACTTTCCTATGTTCATATATGAATGCATGACCAGGATAACTCCAGATCATGTACAACCACAAGAATGGGATCCTAATTAAAGTTGTACACTCCACTCTCATGTGTATCTAAAAGAACAAATTAAAAAAAAGAAACAATGATCTTCTAGCAAATGTATGCACTTCATATATACTATTTTATTTCCATGAAAGAAAAAAATAAGACCTATGAGCAGACATCTAGAGATAAGAAAAATGTTGCCCTAGAAACTCAATAAGTTTTACAAAGTCCCCCAAGTTGTAGATCCAGGATTCAAACCCAGATCTTTTGATTCTACTTCCACCTGTTTGCCACTATTGCATATAATTGGCCAGCAATAGTGTAATATTGTATTCTCAACTTTGTAGAGTGTCTACTCAAGAGCTGTGCATTCTAGCAGCATTTGTGTATCTTTTCAAGTCAGAGAATCTCTGAATAACTCTTGCAATAAATTCATGCTTGCATTTATGAAAAAAATAAATCTACCACCACCTACATACTCCTTAACACCATATATATGTCTATTCATGGTCTTCCCTATGGCTATTTAATTGATTTTCTGCTGGTATAACAGAATACTACAGACAGGTTAATTCATAAAGAAAAAATTTATTTCCAGCAGTTCTTACGACTAGGAAGTTCAGAAGTGTGGTACCAGCCTGTGGCCTTTCTTCTGTTTTAACATTGTGGGAGGGCAAGTGAGCATGCATGAGACAGAGAGGAGAAAAAGAGGAGTCAAACTTATAACCAACCCACCTTTGTGAACTCACTCCCATAATAATGGCACTAATTCATTCATGAGATTTGAGTTCTTATGACCTAATCATCTCTTAATGACCCACCTCTTAGTACTGCTACAATGATGATCAAATTTTGACATGAGTTTTGGAGGGCACAAACTATAGTGATAACTTTCAATCTTATAAGTTATTTGCAATTCCCATGCATAACAAGCCCTCCTGTCTTGCTGTAACTAGTCAATTAAAGACATTAAGTTACAAGCAAAAGTGCATTTATTTCTTTTTGAGCCCATTCTTTTGAGTTGCTCTTAAATGCTCTTAAATAAAATATTGTGCTGACCAGACTATTCTTAAGTCAACAAATATTTTCAAGTATCAGATACTAAAAATTCTAATCCAATCTGTATGAAAGTTTCTATCTCTAATTCAAACTATAACTTTTACCATCCCTGATGTCAAGTTTAGAGACCTACATCCTGCAACTTAGATGCTTCTTCTGTTTCCTCTTGGATCTAACACTTTTCTCATGCACTACACTGTTTCTGGACCCTCTGTGATCATTCTCACCAAAATTTAAGTTCTACTAGGGAATGTAAACAATTAAGATGCAATTACAAATTCATGTGCCAGATGTCACAACTATATAAATTCAGGATACCATTAAAGCATATAGAAGGATCACTTGACTTCTTAGACTTGGTTGTTAGGGACTCTGTCCCAAAGGAACAAAAATCTAATTTGAGACCTGAAAACAAGGTGGGGATAGTCAAACACATTAAGGAGGGATATCATTCTTAAAAAAGAGAAATTCATACCCAGAACTCAATAAAAGAGAATAATTGCACATCCAGAGGAACTAAAAGAGCTTATGTCTGACTAAAGCATTAAAACAGAAATAATCCTGTATCTTCTCATGGACCAAGCAGATGTTCTTTGGCCCTTGCTCTAAAAACAGCTCTGAGCCATTAACCCCAAACAATTAAATAATGTAGTCTTAGTAAAGCATGCACATAGAGATTACAATTATTATTTATGCCTTTGCAATATTATATTTTTAATCTTTATAACCATCTCAACATCTTTGGGTGACACATCATTTTAAAAAATCAGATTACATAATTACATCATTGAAAATAATGTAGTAGATGGCCAAAAACTCTTTTGCTCCATAATGAAATGAGAAAACTGGTTGAAAAAGAAGTCAGAGCCAGCTGAACCAACTTTACAGAACTTTGGAAAATAATCAAAGGCTTTTAAAAGTACAGAGAGCATTTATTCAAGATAATATAACTGAATCTCAGGAACAATAAGATTTGTGACATTTTAACTTGTTCTAATACAGTTTTACCTTCTCCTATACTGAGGTCTTTGAAGACTGACAGGCCCACAATCAGACTGAAAACCAGCAATCTGGTAATCACCAGATGGGAAAGAATGGGGTTGGAGCTCTTTCAAAACCTCATTCCTAGAGAATTTTTATTATTTCACCTCTCTGGTGGTTTCCTGCAAGACCCCACTTGCAAGGCTGACTTTATTTTATCTAAATATGAGCTCACTCAGTGTGAACAGCCTTTATTCCTGGGATGGTTGTCAAAAACAAAACAAAACAAACAAAAACACACAGATGCAATTGTCTAATACTGTGGATCCCTTAAGAGGTAGATAAAAGTTTGAAGAAATAAGAAGTCAAAAACATTTAAAAATAAAAATGGAAGAATAAGACATCTATAGAGAACTTTGAAAAGCTCTGGAATATGCCTGGAAATCTAGAAGGCCACACACGTGTATAGGGCTTTACCCATTTTCAGGACAATATACGTGCCAAGAAGGAGGGAAGGCCCTAAGCCTTTGTCTCTGTCTACTGTTGAGGTTTTGTTAGAGTTAAGACTAAAGCAGAGTTGCAAAATGTCTGAGTGTTGAAGGCATGTTCAAAATCATATACAAAGACTGGGAAATACAGGTTTTAGACACTTAAGGAAATCTCCATGTACTCATTAGATGACCCACTGGAAAAAAACAAAGACTTTCATCACCAAACATGTCAAAGCCACACTTTCCAGAATTAGTTCAGAAAAGTCACTTAACATAAATGCACAACAGTAATGAACCATAGGAAGGTGGGACAAATCTGATTCTGAGTTTCTACATTATATTATTTTAAATCCAATTTTAAATAAAAATTATGAGATGTGAAGAACCAAAAAAAATGACCCCCCCCCCACAAAACCACAAATCAATCAATGGAAAGTGACCAGAGGGAAGCCCAAATTTGGGTTTATGATTTGAAGACTTTAAATCAGTTCTTTTAAATAGTTCTTTGAATTAACAAAAAGCATGTATAAAGAACTAAAAGAAAGGATGAGAATGTTGTCTCATCAAATAGAGAATATAAACAAATAAGTAAATAAAATTAAATTTTAAAAGAACCAATAGAAATTTTGAAGTTGAAAAGTGTGACAAAAGAAATAAAAAACATCACTAAAGAAACTCAGAATGAGAAGAAAGAGGACAAGAAGGAACAAATAAACATGAAGTTAGTTGAAATTATGCAGTCTGAGGAATAGGAAAAAACATAAAGAAAACTGAACACAACCTAAGAGAACTAAGAACACCATCATGCGCCTCAAGACACAAACAATGAAAGTCCTCAAAGATGACTGAGAGAAAGGAACAAAACAATATTCAAAGAAATAGCTAAAAACTTCTCATGTGAGAGACATTAATTTACACATCCAAGCAGCTCGGTGAATTCCAAGTAGGATAAACTTAGAGGTCCACACCTAGACACTTCAAAATCAAACTATAGACAGAGAGAATGTTTTAGAAACCAAAAGTGACTCATCACATGCAAAGTATTTTCAATAAGATTAGCGTCTTATTTCTCATTAGAATCCATGGAGACCAAGAGGCTGCGTAATAAAATAAAAGAAAGTCAACCAAGAATTCTATTTCTACATTCTTTGAAAATGAAAGACATAATAAGACATTCCAGTATAAGACAAAATGAGAAAATTTGTTATCAGAAAGCCTTTCTTACAAGAAATAGTCATGGAGTCCCTCAGGCTGAAATAAAAGAACTCCAGACAGCAATTTAATAAGCATGGAGAAATGAGAACTAGTGAAGTTAATTTCATAGGTAAACATAATAAAGCAACATGGATTTTTTTTTGTAACTCTCTTTTTTCCCTTTCTGCCTAAAATAAAATAACATAAAGCGATAATTATAAATCTAAGTTGCTGGGAACACAATGCATAAAGACATAATTTGTATGACAAAAACAGCCCAAAGATAGAGGGAGGAACAAAGTTATATAGGAACAATATATGCAATTGAAACTAAATTGGTATTAAACAAAACTAGATTGTTATAAATTAGGATATTGATTATAATTCCCAGGACAATAATAAAAATATATAGTAAGGAAAAGACAGAGGTACTGAAATGGTATATAGAAAATATCTAGCACAAAGAGGCAGTGATGGAGGAAATTGAAGGACAAATAAGATACGACAAATAGAAAACAAATAGCAAAATAGCAGTCATCACTTCTATTTTATTAATAGTTGCATTAAATGTAAATGAATAAAATTCCCAAATCAAAGGTAGAAATTGGTAAAGAGATTTTTAAAATACTGCAACTATATGGTCTGTAAAGAAACTTTTAGATTCTAGGACAAAACTAGTTGAATGTTAAATAATGAAAACTATACACAGCATAAGCAGTAACTTAAAGAGAGCAAAGTAGTTATACTAGTATCAGAAAAAAATAGACTTCAGAACAAACTTGTTACTAGCAACAGACAAGAGCATTTCATAATGGTAAAGAGCATTTCATAATTCATCAAAAATATGCAACAATTATAAACATAGATGTATACCTAATAAGAGAATTCCAAATTATGTGAATCAAAAACTGACAGAAATAAAAGGAAAAAATAAATAATTCAATAATAATAATTGGAGACTTCAATACCCCCACTTCCAAGAATGGATGTAACTAGACAAAGATTGGAGTTGGCTATGTAACTGAGTGATATAGTGCTTGCCTCACATGCATGAGGTCCTGCCTTTGATCCCCAGACCATAAAAACAAAGTAAAGCAAACAAAACAACAACAAAGATGAACAGGGCCATAGAAACTCTAAATAATATAATAAAACTACACTTCACAGATTTCTATAGAACTGAGCAGAACATTCCTCACAAGATAATCCAAATTAAAAATGGGCAAAGGATCTGAATAACACTATGATTAGTATCTTGACTGTTTCCCAGAGGCCCATGTGTTGGAAGACTTTATTGCCAGTCGGTGGTGCCATTTGAAGGTGTGGAACCTTTACCAGGTGTGGGCTAATGGCAGGGAAGTTAGGACAGTATTCCCTGGAAGGGAGTCTTGAGACCCCAGATCCTTTGTCTCTCTTTTTTCCTCCTGGCTGCCCTGAGTTGAGGGGTTTCCTCAGCCACATTCTCCCACCATGATGTACTGCCTCACACAGACCCCAAAACAACATACTCATGTTGGCTATGAAACCTATGGACTAAAACCTCCCCAACTGTGAACCAGAATCAAAGCTTTCTTTCTTAAAAGTTGATTGTCTCAAATATTTTGTCACATTAATCCAAAGCTAACACATAAAATGTTTCTCAAAAGAAGAAATGGACAATAAAATGTCAAAATATATGTGACATCATAGAGATTCACAAAAGATCACAATGTTGCTTCTGAAAAATGACTCGCAGGAAGCTCGGCATTATCCCTTTGTTGACAAGAGCCATGGACTGCCTGATAGGGTTCCTAAGCAGGACAGGGTTACTCCTCCATGTCCTGCAACTCTGTGCCAGTGTCCTTCTCAAATCATTCCTTCAGACATCTGGTCTTCTCTTATACACGTTGGAGCCAAGTGATGGGGATAAATCACAAGTCAGACATGATAAGCATCTCTTTTCAGAACTTTTCTATACTTATTTCCTATTATTTTCAGTTTTAGGATTTTAGGAAAAAACATTTCAAGACAAAAATTGTCTCAGCTTGCTTACTTCAACTTATCATATGACTCACTGGTTCTGTTCATGGTATTATTTAGACATAAGTAGAATATTAATGCATCAGTACCACTTTGAATCTTCTTTGTTACAACCATGATATCTAATGATGGCTTAGGAGGTTCTTTCTCTCATCATAGGTGCTGTTTTCTCAGTGGAGTCGTTTTGGTTACCCTACTTAAGGACTCTACTCACCAGACCCTGTTTCTTTTCTTTTTTCTTTTTTTTTTTTTTTTTTTGGTACTGGGGATTGAACCCAGGGGCACTCCACCACTGAGCCACATCCCTAGCCCTATTTTGTATTTTATTTAGAGACAGGGTCTCAGGGCCGCGCTAAGTTACTGAGGCTGGCTTTGAACTCGCGATCCTCCTGCCTCAGCCTCCCAAGTGCTGGGATTATAGGCATGCGCCACTGCGCCCGGCAGACCCTGTTTCTTTTACATCTCCAAGCTTGCATCCTTTGAAGCATTTCAGAATCTCTGAAATCACCTCGCTCATTTATTTTTCTATTTATTGTGCTTCTCTTGCCCCAAGAATGTAAGATTCATTGGGATAACTGCATCTTGTTGTCCTGTTCATTCTTGTGTCCTAAATGCCTGAAATAATTCCTGACTCATAGTAAATGTGCAATAAATATTTTTTGAATGAATAATTAAGTAAATAAGCAACATTCTTAAAGAAAAAGCCATGGCCCAGTTTACTGCTTATCTTAATCTAGGAGAATTTTGCCCTCTGGTAGAGGAGTTTCATACATTGCCCATTTCTAAGATGCTACCATTTTCTTGCATTTTGTCCACCTTTATTGCCCAGAGGTTCTTAGCATCCAAAGAGTCCTGGTAATTAATCTAGTCTGTTTATCACAGCTCAGGACCTCCCAGCAAACCACCAGGTAAAGTAGACTGAGGAAATTTCCATGAGCAAGTTTGACTTTGCCTAGAATACTTTCATAGCTCTCAAGGCAGCTTTCTTGGAAAAACTTAAACTCATGAAAAAAGCAATATTTATTGAGTCATTGTTTTATACACCTAATCATTTCAGATAATTTACCTTCAAAATAGCCCCCAAATCTGATTACTTCTTTTAGTTTCGCCAGCTTTTGCTTGCATGGATCACTAAAATAGCATCCTGTCTCCCTATATTCAGTTTTTGCCTTAACCAATCTACATGGCAGCCAGAATGATCTTTCCAAAAGAGAAATGCTATGCTATCTAGCTTTTTAAAAAATATATGAAATCCTTAAATATTTTCTACTAGCTCTTAAGGTAAACTGCAAATATCTGGATATGGCTTGCAGGATATTGCTGAGGATCAGAAAATGATACTCCAAAGTGAGGCACTTCAACATGCTGAACTCTTAAGCTAAAGGATATTGGAAGGGCCCCAGAAGGTCTCTCTCTGATGCTATTTGCTGTCTCGTCTCCTGCCTGTGCCCCTGTTGTGTTTCATACAACCTGAGTTGTTCTTCTCCAGGATGAATCATACAAACATGAATCTATTCAAGCCATTAAAACCTAGAAAGGTCATTCTGTCCCTTGAAAACTCTCTTTCAAGGGTCTTGCTCTATGTTGTACACAGACAGAGGTGTACTACCCAGAGTGGCCAAGAAGAATCTGAACAGACAGACCTTCCTGCCACCCTGGTCTATTCCATTTGATTTTACTCTTTTGTCCAATCACCTTTCTACAGAACTCACTTCATTCTCCATCAAACCTAAGCATGGAAATAGTTTTTCCTGGTTCTTTTTTTTTTTTTTTTTTTTTTTTTGTGGTGCTGGGGATTGAACCCAGGGCCTTGTGCATGGGAGGCAAGCACTCTACCAACTGAGCTATATCCCCAGTCCTTTTCCTGGTTAAGTCTTCATTTCTGAAGGTTTTCATTCAAAACTATGGTTAAATTGGCTAAAGTATTTGCTATACTTCTCTCTTGTTAACTTTCTTTCTTTCTTTCTTTCTTTCTTTCTTTCTTTCTTTCATTCATTCTTTCTTCCATTCTTTTTCTTTTTCTTTTTCTTATAGGCGTGTGGGTCGTGACCCTCAGTATGGGTGAGGAAATAGGTCACATCTTTTTCATCCCTTATATATCCCACACTTTCTGCGCCCTCCTGAAAATTTATTTTAAACTATTCTTCAACTTCTTTCAGCTCCTAGAAAAATATTCTGACTCACAATTAACTTCTCACTAATAGGAATATTCCAGGAATATTCTTTTAAATGGAATATTTTTTCTAATTTCATTGTTGGATTACTCATTGTTAATATGCAAAAACAGTTGAATTGTATATTGATCTTATATCCTGTAACCCAACTGAAATTGCTTATTAATTCAAATAATATTTTTGTAGATTTCATAGGATTTTCTTTATAGGTAATTATATGTCTATGTCTCTGATTTCTTTTCCTTGCCTTTCTATTCTAGCTAGAACCTCCAGTAAAATGTTGAATACAAGTGATGAGAATGGACATCCTTGCCTTATTCCCAGTCTGAGAGAAAACATTCAGGTTTTGCCACTAAATATGATGCTAGCTATTACAGTTTTGAAGGGTATATCTCATTCCAGGTCCCCTCCTCCATGTCTTTGTCTGTTCCTGGCCACTGTGAAGTGAGCATATTTGCTCAACCACATCCTCCCTGCCATGATGTTCTGCCTCACCACAGGCCCAGAATCAGTGGAACCAAGCGATCAAGGTTTGAAACCTCTGAAACAATGAGCTCCAAATAAATCTTGCCTCCTCTAATTAATTTTCTCAGGTATCTGTCGGTGATGGAAATGTTACTAACATATCAACTATAAGGTTTTTTAATATTTGCCTAATACTATTAAAAACCTTGTAGCTGACATCGTAGTAACATTTAATACAGGTAACTTTGATGAGCTATCAAGTCAAAGAAGTTTCCGTCTGTGTTATTTATCTATTGCTTCATAATAAATCTCCCAAACCTTTGCACCTAAGGCAATATACATTTATTACATAAAGAGTGTTCAATGTGCTCATGAAAACAATATGGATTCTGCTGTTGTAGAGTGGGGTTTTCTATATTGTCAGATAGTTATAATGACCCATAGCTATACCAGAGTCTCTTACTCTGTCTTCCCTGCTCGTTTTGAGAGCTAACTAAGGGACTGAGGGTGGCCTTTGGCCAATGATTTGCAAGAAACTGAACTATCAGTGCAATAACTACAAGAGAGTAAATTCTGCCAGTGAGCTTAAATGACACTGCAACTCTGTCACCTGAAATGCCTTGTGAGGTCGTTAGCAGAGGACTCAGTAAGGACATGAAGATTGTTGACCCAGAGCAATTGAAATACATAGGTAGAATGTTAATATAGCTCCTGTAGCCCTCTTAAGGTGGTTGTTCAAACTACTGTTTCCATGGAATAGCTTTGTCAGTCTTTTAAATTTGACATGTTGTGTGTCTCTAAATATCAAGTGTATCTATTGGAGGGAGCATATAATCTATCATTTTAACCCAGACACTTTATGCCTTTGAACCAGAGTGGTTAGTCTATTTACATTTTGGCATTTGTATTCCATGTATTTGTATTCCATCTCTCTCTCATTTCCCTGCCTTTCCTTTATTGCCTTCTTTTGTTAACAGATTCTGTATAATTTTAATTCCTATTTATTTTATTAACTATATTTTTGAGGTTACTTTGCTTTGGAGATTATTACACGAATATGTTAATATTGATTTAAATTTCAGTATACATAGTTACATTATAAAGTTGCAAGTTTCTGTTCCCTGACTAAAATCAAGTCTGCCTCCTCTGGTGGCAAAACTGAAGGTTTTGAGTTGAGTTCCAAACTACTGAAGTTGCTGTTATTGCCAACTAAGTTGGTGGCAGTAGGGACCAAGGGTGGGAAATCCCCTGCAAGCAGCCTACACCTTCAGGCATTCCTGCCTGGCACTCTAGGAATTTTTCAACAACAAATGCCTCTTAGTTTATTGCCTGCCTGTAATCATTAAGAAATGGTTGTTTTGCCAATTTTGCTCTTTTAGTTTTTCCTTTTGCGTGTGTGTTTGGAGAAGATTGCCCACCTCATGGCAGTCCCTTGAGCAGAACTTCCCACCTTCATTTTTGTGTGTTTCTTTTTGGTACTGGGGTTTGAACCAGTGAGCCACATCCCCAGCCCTTTTTCATATTTTCTTAGAGACAGGGTCTTCCTGAGTTGCTTAGGGCCTCTCTAAGTTGCTGAGGCTGGCTTTGAACTCAGCACCTTCATTTTTCTAAATTAATTTGTTTTTTATTTTTACAGATTTTGTTTTGGTTCATTGTACACATATGGGGTACAAATTTTCATTTCTATGGTTTTGCATGATGTACATTCATATCATTCTTGTTAATCATACATGTACATGGGGTATGATATCTGTTTCATCCACCATCTTTCATACTTCCACCCCCTCTTCCCTCTCATTTCCCTTTACCTTCATTTTTAACCTTCCTTCCACTCTTCTTGAACCAGAGCTATCAGGTACTCAGTCTGTTATTTAGTGATGAAAAAAAAAATCCAATGACTTATAGAAGCCCATTTCTCAGTACACAAATCAATAGGCCTGATTTAGGGGAAATGAATTAATCTGTAAACCTATTCATTTATGCCTATTTACTATCACTAAATAATCAATTAAATTAATCATTGTTTTGCATGTATTGCCATAGCTTAATAACTAAATGATTAAGCTAATTAAATAATGATTACTCTCTGTATCTTGTGGGAGTTTTGGTGTTCTTATATGCCTTTTTGTGGTCTATATCCGGGTGCTGATTGAGTTCAGAGCGTATACTTCCATTTTCAAAATTAAGGTGAGGCAAAACACTAGATATTCAAATTCAGTGTTTTTGTTTTTCTTTTTTTGTTGTTAACCACAGAGTTGAGTCTGAACAAGACAAGAAATAGCACAAAATTTCATCAACTATAATGAGAAAAGACTTTTAGGTTGAAAACAATTGCTGAAATTATTTTATGGAAAATATAGTAATTAAATTTTTTCAGCATCTTCATCTGAGAATGTACTGTGTGGGATTATTCCCTATAATGAGAATTTATTACATTATTTCCAATTTATTTTTGTATGTAGGAAGAGAAAAAACAAACGAGGGAAATCAGACTTCAGAATTTTTAACATTCTGGCTACTAGTAAACCAAAGAAATGCACCTTGTTAGGAAAATTTTTTTATACAAGGCAAAGACTTGCCCATACTCACAGGTTTTCTGTGGGTCATCTCCATGAGGCCACTTGCTCACAAGGGAGTGTATGTGAGAATGCAAGTCATGACTTCCATCAATGACATCTAAAGCCTATGGAGGGGAGGCCAGCCATTGTGCTGGGATGAGTAGAAACAGTGTGTTTATTAACACACACTGATACATTATGTCATTCAGCCTCCACATCCAGCCTGTGGGACAAGAAGCACTTTGTGGCACATTTTCAGTGAGGGAGGGATTAGCAGTGACCTCCCACCCTCGGAAACTCTGTCTGGTGCCATGGGAATGTTCTTGGCTTGCTTGGAGAAGGTAATCTGAGGCTGCTCTTAGGCCACAAGCATTGCAGTTAGCAGTAATTACCTGGAAACTCAGCAAACGATAGAGTTTAAAGAAGCCTCCACAAATGACTAAATTTTTCCTAGAGAATTTCTCAAGCACTGGAAAAAGGTAGCTTATTATATGTAAACATTGCTGAGGGTGTTTTTGTGTGAGAGTGAAGAGTGAAGTGTTTGGGTGGTGGGGACATGAAGGGAACATTGAGGGAACTGCAAGACAAGCCCCAAACAGGCATGAAATGATGAAAGAACGGGCCGCATTGGCAGGCTGAGGCAGTTGATTGAGAGGAGTCTGGGGACCCTTAAGCAAAGTCATGTAAATAGAACTCCCAGAAAAGCAATTGGTAATAAAGAGCAAGGCAATAGTCTCAGAGAAACATCCAGAACTTTCAGGAGGGAATTAGGTTACACCCCAAAAATAGATGTCGAAAAGGTGGAGGTGCCAGAGGATAAAATCAGCTCCAAGGGGAAAAAAAGTCCTTGCCCAGGGATGATGATGACCTCCACAGGTTAAAAGAGATTCTTTTCTCTAAACAGCTGCTGGCCAGATGTCCCAAAGCAAATGGCAAATGATAACTTGAAATCCTTCTCCAGACTCTCCCCCACCATGGAACCCAATCAGAACTGAAATTCTCTGTTGAAGGCTCCCAAAACCTCAAGTTTCAGTGCCTCAAATCCTGCCAGTTTTTCATTTGGGAATTTGTTATTCATTCTCATGAGGAGTTTCCTGAAAGATCAACAAACTCTATCCTCACAAATGTGACTCACGCTGGGAATGATGAGGGGAGCCAGGTCTCCCCAGGCTACACGTTATCTGGGACTCCCAGTGGTGGCCTTGGACTATCTCCCAGGGGTGGGGACAGTGGGCAGCCTCCACACAACCTCTAGTGGAATTGGATCTCACTGGAGGCAGCTCTTTTGGGGTACAGATTCCTGGGCATGTCTCATCAGCATGTCCCAACGATGGTGGCTCTTGTTGGCAAGGCTTGCCCTTGGCAGTGGCAGTACATTCTTCTGTCAGCACCATTCACAGGGCCCACGCTATTTTCTCTTTTATGTCAGTCTTTTGCTGACAGTTCGGTAGGGACAGTTAAGTGTCACTGTGAACTGCTGCCCATGACATTTTGGTAGGGGTTATTCCACGCCAGTCTGTAGCTGACCTGGTTGAACAGTCTGTAGGTGCCACAAAGGACAAACCTAAATAAAACCACATACAACATTTTTCTCATTTAAGGCCATTTAGTCTTAGAGTCACTGTTCTTTCTTGACTTGGGATAAGTTACATCCACTCACAAGGATGTTCCATCAGGGGATAGAGCCCATCACTCTCTTGGGCCAGTGTTCACACTTGCTAGAAGACTGACTCAGTGTGGAGGCAGTAGACGTGAGTTTTAATCCAACCTATACCACTAATTAATTGTGTTACTTCTTAGCTACCTAATTTATTTACCAACCCGACTCAACTTCAGTTACCAAACCTAAAAAAAGTTTATTTCACAAAGTGACTATAAGAATTAAATTAAATGTTATAATTAATTTTATAACAGTTTAGTTTCTGGTTATATATTCCTTTTCCTATTAGAAAGAAATGAACCAAACAGATAAGAATTCATTGATATCTTAATTCACATTTTCACTGAGACTGGAGGTTTCTGGACAAAGTTGACACTAGGTAAGCATCACTTGGAAAGTCTTATCTTCTTGTTTTTGGGCCAGCGTTGTAAGTGAACTATGCAATTTGCATAAACTGAATGTGTTTGTGTCTTTCCACAATATCAGATTTTATTGAATAATGTTATAATTTTGATATGAGGTGTACCCCCAACTCCTTTAAATGCAAGAATATTCAGTTGAAATGATAAGTTTATGAGAGCTATAACCTAATTAGTCCGTCCTCATTTGAATGACAGGGTGGTAACTGTAAGCAGGTGGAGCATGGCAAGAGGAGTTGGGTTACTGGGGAAGTGCCCTGGAAGGGTTCATTTCCTGTGGCTCCTTCTTCCTTCTTTCTGCTTTGTGATCCCACCATGAGCTAAGCAGCTTTCCTCCACTGGGCCTTTCCCTCATAATGTGCTGCCTCACCTTGGACCCAGGTCAATGAGTTAGCCATCTATGAACTGAGACCTCTGAAGCCATGAGACCTAAACAAGCCTTTTGTCTTCTAAGTGGTTCTTGTCAGGTATTTTTTGTCACAGTGATGCAAATACTAAAACTGTATCACTTTCATCGCATTATATCACATTATATCAGCATTATGTCACATTATTTCATCGGTATTATATCATGGCTGTCTTGGTTGCCATGAACAGGGCATCAACAGGTTCTTTTATTCCATTCCAATCTTTTAAATTTTTTAAAATTTTATTTGTTCTTTTTAGTTATACATGACAGTAGAGTATATTTTGACATATCTATATAAACATGATGTATGTTTTATTCTAATTAGGCTCCCAATCTTGTATATGTACGTGATGTGGAGATTCACTGTGGTGTATCCACATATGCACATAGGAAAGTCATGTTAGATTCATTCCACTGTTTTTCCTATTCCTATCCCACTCCTCCACTCTCTTCCCTTCCTTCCTTTTTGTCTAATCCACTGAACTTCTGTCCTTCCCCTCCCTTCTTATTAATCTTTATAACACTGAACTCACACATCACACTTCTTTGTCTTTTTTTTTTTTTTGCGGTGCTGGTGATTGAACCCAGGGCCTTGGACTTGCTAGGCAAGCACTCTACCAACTGAGCTATATCCCCAGCCCTCACACATCACACTTTACACAATGGTATGTGAGTTACAGAATGGCTAAGGAAGGGTTAACAGTGGCCACAGGGTTTCAAGAAGCAGAACCCAAAACAAAGGTAGACAACTGATAGGGATGCAAAAGAATCACTACAGGTGGTTATATAAGATTAGCAATCAGCTGAGGAATTTGTTCAGGGTGCCCAGCTGTTCAGGTCACAGAACTTTTTCAAGGCAAGGATCCCCAGAGCAGGCAGTTTCAAATGGATTAGGGAGATTGACCTGAGCTGCAGCTCAGGAGAAAGAGTTGGGACTTTGCTGCCTGTTGACCTCCTAATCATTTACAGATGGTCTGATAGATGAAAGACCAGTTAGTGCCACCATACCACAGTCTTAGGGGCCACTCCTGTAATGTGTTTCAGGGGAAGGAGTTGCATCATTCAGTGTCTGCTGTGGTTGATAAGCTCATGGGCCTGATATATCTGATGTGGGTTTGACATGCCCATGCATCCATCTTTTCAGAATCCATTCTCCTTGTTAATGAAAAGGAACCTTGGAAAGAGTCTCAGCTATCTCCACTTGAAGTGGCTGGGACATGTCTTACCATGCCTGGTGGTTTGGTGGCCAGGCCTGGCAGAATTTGCATGAAGAACTAAGGAGAGAAATGAATCAACCATTCAAAACAATCAATAATTATTAAACATATGCATGTTCCAAGTGCTGTACAAAGCTCCCATATACAGTGATATAGACAGACTGCATAGAAGAAGAAGAGAGAATCAGTCAGAGGAGGAAGTCCAGGAGCAAAGACTTAGCTGAGGGTTGAGAGGGCTATGCGTTGGTCCTGCAAATTGAACTTTGATGTGTGTCCAGAGGTGTGTCAGGTAGGACCTGAAGGAACAATGCTTTTCTTCCTGCAGGCTGCACAAGTTACCTCAGTCTGAAGTTCAAAACCACTTACAGAAAGACTGTTGACAGTCTGGTGCAGAGAGGTTTTTGAGAGAAGCTGCAGTTGTAACAGCCTAAAGAGTATTGTCTGTGAATATAGACAAAAGGATTAGAAATAGGAAAATTTGAGGAGGGGGAGGAAAACAGAGGGTACCAAGTGGTAGGTGACAGGACTTACCTGTGAATACACATGAGCTAGCCATGTGGAGTCCCAGACTCAAATGAGGGGACTTTGCCTTTGCTTAAAGGTTGCAGAACTACACCTATTCAAATAAGAGCGTATCCCACTGGTGGCACTGTTCTGAAGGAATTCAGTGTAGGAGCATGAACTAAACCTCAGACACAGAGGACAATCAGAGATGGCAGTGACAGCCATGGCAAGGGAAAAATGGTGCATTTCATCCTCTGACCCTGCCAAAGATTATGGCTTCTTACCTGTAGGTGGAATGGAGAGATAGATGTTTTGAGGAGGGGTTGCTTTGGGCAGAGGATGAAACCAATAGAATTGCTCCTCTTTGCAGAGGGCCAACATTTCTGTGGATGCAGAGGGCTTCCCACCTATAGGGTACATAATCTTAGTTATCCTCCTATATTCTCATGACCTACACGTGCCCTGCACAATGATCATTTTCACAGTCTTACCTCTATTATTTTTATTCGTAACGAGAAATAAGTACCATTTACTTCCTAAGATACACATTTTAAAGCCTGCTTTACAGCAACAGTGGCTAAGTTAAATTTGCCTATGCTAGTATGCATGACCTTGAGTAACTTACTTAACTCAGACCTACTTTCAAATCACTTGGAGAACTCTTAAACTGCAATGCTGATTCCATGATTGTGTGGAAAAGTCTATGATTCCACCTTTCTTACAGGCTGTTGCTGCTGCTACTGCTGCTGTTCCTAGACCACATCTTAAATACTAAAGACCTAAACTCTTTGAGTCTCAGTTCACCAATCTGTGAAACAGGGATAATAAAGGTTAGGTTATTGGGAGGATTGAATGAGATGATACATTTAGAACAGTGCCTAGAAACTGGTAGGTGTTCTATAATAACATAAAATGATTTAGTACTGCATGTTAGTTGCATTTTATAGGAAAACCCATAAAGGTTTATACCACAAAACTTTGATGTGAATTTGTATGTGTGTCCTGGAACAAATATCCTATTGCACATTTTCTACTTTACATTTCCAAACATTGTAGTAATTCTTTTAAGTAGCTATTTTTGGTTGTTTATACAATCTTTCAGTGCAGTGAATAAATTTATTATTATTGTTAATAATAAAAATAATAATGTATTTACTTTTGACATAGTACTGTATATTAATTCTCCTTGTATCCAGACCTCTGGACGAGCTACAAAAGAAATCAGAACTTTATTCTTCCCTGGTGGCCTTTCCCCCATTCTGGTGTTGTTAGCATGTTAAATGTTTGTTCTGACTTACTTTCTAGAATTACCTTTTAAGTATGGAATAACTTAATTATGGATCCCTCAATACTAGTAACAAACTGCTATGAGATTTATGGGAGATTTTGTAGATTGAAAGCAAAAACCATCATAGTACATAGTCTTCCAAATAAGATTAATAGAAAACTTTTGACTTAATGTTTATCCCAAAATAGCTTAAAGTTTTCTTTGGTACACATATTAAAGCCTTCCCTTATTTTCCTTTTAAAGTATTATAAAGAAATAAATATCAAATTTTTAAAATTTCTGCATAACTGTCATTTAAATTTTGACTCATTACTAATTGATTTTCCCCTTATTGTGCATCAAATTTTGTGTGCAATTAGAATATCTCTGAGTAATAATTCCTAAATTTAAAAAGTATGCTAGTATTAAAAATTCTGGCCTCTTCTGTCTTCAGAACCTGTAAAACCATATTCAAGGGCCTTTGTAAGTACAGATGAAGAAAGAAGAGAAGCTGCATGGGATGGTCCCTTTCCTCCAGCACTGTGAACCAAGGGTAGATGAGAATAAACTGTTTTTGTAACCCACAGATTCTTGTCTTTCCCATAGAGGCTGAAGTATTGTTACCATTTTATGTTTTCTGAGAAAAAGTTATTCATCACCACCCTAGAGTATATATCGCTAATATCCACTGTGCCCTTGCCTAATAGTTTCTATCACTGGCTGCACGTAAGAATCACCTGGGAAGTTTTAAAAAATACAACTTCCAGGACCTTCCTGAGGTGGGTTGAATCATAACCTTTGAGGCTCAGACACTTGTGTTTATTTTTAAGTACCCCACGTGTTTTTGTGCACAACAGGTCTGCAAAACACTTATTTAACATGATGAATAGAATCATATTCAAAATTACACATACAGATACTAATTACATATTACTAAGATGAGATTCATTTTATTATATAATGCTCATAACAAGTCTATGAAATCAGTACATTTGGTCATAGTTTAGATTTAAACTTGGGAAGGCTAATTAGCTCAATCAAGGTTACAAAGCCAGAATAAGTGGTAGATTTATGAATTGGATCCAAGTCTAACTACTCTCAAGTTCTGCTAGTTCTATTAAGCCACCCGGCAAGAGTATAAAATAATATGATAAAAGAAAGAAAATTAAATGAGATGAAATGAAAAGCAAATGGTAAAACAGATATTGTTAACTAGCATCGCAGTAATAATAAATGCATTTTCTGTCTTCTAGAGTGTTTTATTGCAACTTATGTCCAGGAAGTCATGAAATGATCTATCTTTAGGAAGAAAGGAGCAAATAAGACATCTAGAGAAAGTGGTTATAGGCACACTAATCAAGAATAATAGAATAAAAAATAAGAATAATAGGTAAGAGCACCTTCTGATACATAAACACAGTCAAGTCCTTCCAAATTAGTATAATATCCTGAAATTTTCCCAAAAGACTTTGAGATAGTGAATGCTTGAAGGCATACCCTCACCTAGACTAAGTATCATCTATGAGCACTGTGAAGTCAACTGGTCCAGAGAATATCAAGAAAGTGAAATTAATCCATCTGTTTTAGTCAACTTCTTCATTGCTGTGATCAAAAGACCTAACAAGAATAATTTTAGAGGAAAAACATTTTTTTCGGTACTCATGATTTCAGAGGTTTCAGTCCATAGATGGTCTGGGCCTGAGGTGAGGGTGGTGGCATAGGGTGTGGAGGAGGAAAGCAGTTCAGGTCACAGCAATCAGGAAACAAGAGAGCTCTGCTCACCATGGAAAAAGTATAAGCCTCAAAGGCAGGCCCCTAGGACCTCCCTCCTCTAGCCACACCCTACCTGCCTATTGTTACCATCCAGTTAATTCATTCAAGTGGATTAATGCAACTGATTAGTTTAAGGTTCTCATAACCCAGTCATTTCCTCTCTAAACTTTCTTGCATTGTCTCACACATGAGTTTTTGTGTAAGACAAAATCACCATAACACCATGATTTGCATTACATTGGGAAGTCAACACTCACACATATTACACATTCCATTTTCAATTCCCTAACTTCAAAATTATCTACCATTCCAAGAACAAGTATAGCTGTCTGCTTTGGAAGCCACTCTTTAAAAACTGCTGCCTAGTTGAGTTCACTGTGGTCTTATTTCTGACCACTGTTCTAGTCCAAAGAAACCTCATTTGATGAGCCAAGGGTTGCTTCTGCTAAGTGTCCCCAAGTCAAAGACACAAAAGCTTGAATAACACCAGTAGGATCATTCAGAGCATTGTCTTGACACTGAATTAATCTCCATCTTGTAAAATGAAAATTGATTTAAGACTGAGATTGCACCCAGATGAACTGTCACAATAGAATTGCTATAAAAATGTTCCCACCGAGATCATAAATATAAAACATCTTTTCTCTCTTTCCAACATCACTTTTCCAGCTAAGAGAATGAACAGTTCAATGTAGATGAACATTGAGTAAAGCTTAATTAAGACGTTTACCCAGGGAATGAATTTCTAAGAAACACTAGAAATGTACTAAAATGTAACATTGAATATATGTGAACTCCTTATAGACAAAGAAGTCACATTAGATTAGCTATGAGAAGTTGAGACATCATCCACTCAAGAGGGTTAACATTGGAATCCTGAAAGAACAAAGAAAATAAAGGAGATCAAATTATTAAAGAAGAAATAGGAGAAAGTTTCTCAGAACAAAAGATTCCAGCTACATTACAGTAAAGATGATCAACACTGAGGCACAATAGCAGCCTGACTTATGGAATAACTGGGATAAAAAAGAAGATCCTAAAGATTTCCAGAGGCAAAATGATGTCGAAATTATTGAAAAAAGGAGAGAAAGTAAGCATGTCTTATTATCTAACAAAATTGATAGATGGAATACAGCAAGACAACACATTAAAAATTATGAGGAATGTTTTAAGTTTATAACTAAGTAATTTAAGCTTAAAATATTTGACATTTTCAGCTATCAAACCAATATGTGGATATGAGAAAAAAATCATTTTGAGGAATGGAAGTTTGCAAATTATTTATCTCCCATTCATTTTTTTTTCCTCAAGAGACTTCTAGTGAACATGCTGCACTAAAATGAGAGAATAAACCATAAAAAAGGAAAACACAAAATCCAATAAAAGGAGAAATTCAACCAGGGAAGGAAGTAAAAGCTAGGTAAACTCATGTATGCCCTTTGCTTTTAGGGTAGGGTAATAGATATTGGACAGATTGGGTTAAGTCCTTTAGAAGTTCCTGGAACATAGTCATTGCCCTGTGGTCTCCAGTGTTTGTCTTGGTAGCACATACTTTATTGAGAGTAGCACTTCATGGTCTGATAAACTATAAGATGCATTATTTATGCATAAATGGTCTAAAAATAATGCAGATCTCCTCAACTTAAGGGAACATTTTCTTCAGAAGCTGTTCATAGTACAGACCATTTGACTTCAACTTGGAAAACAATGCTATTTCCTACCTATCTATTTACTGAAGGATAAATAGTAGTGGTGGTTCTAAGGCAGTGCTTTCAAAATATGGTTCAGAATTGATGATCTTAGCATCACCTGAGATACTTAACTAAGAATAAGGATTTAAAAAAATTAAAGGACATAAATTATCTAATGTCCAACTGTCCTTTTGGTTTTTGAGCACTTCCTTGCTTACTTGAGCTGCAAGAGTTCTTGTGGACTCATTTTGGGTTTTTCCGGTCCCAATTTTAGAATCGGCCTCTCCTCCAAGTAATGTATATTTTAAAGAAGTATATTTTAAAGAGGAATATTTCAGGACATAAAACATTATAATGAATCAGCACTGCCTAGGTAAAAACTTCAAAACAGAAAGCTGACACAAACTCAGGCATTTGTGTGTCTCGTAAATTAGAAATTACACTCTTGGTGAACCACTAAAGTTTACTTTGAATCCACTTCTAGGATCCATCTCATTTCATGGCCTCTACTTGGAATGTTTGCATTATAGTGATGGAGGTCTTTCCCTGGGCCTATGTTCTATCAATTTGAGGAGAGCATCCAAAGTATTTCCCCTCTTTCACACCTCACCAGCATGTGCAGAGTGAGAATGTGACATTTTGGGCATGTGTACACTTCTACCATGCACACCTGCACTTGCAGAAAACCCACCTCATTTGTACTGATGAATGAAACCCAGGGCAACTTGTGTCTGTTATTTAATTATCATGGAGATCAGCATTGTAACTTTAAAAAAAATCTTGGCACTCTCAAGTGTGAATGGATTTGGGTAACATTAGTCGTTCCCCTCTTTGTTTATAAACTGTGATAATATCTCTTTCCATCTCTTCCACTTGCATACTGCCAAGACTTATTAAACTGATACGCTTTAGTCATGCCTGGTACTAAATGAGTTAGCATTGTAGTAACTTTAAGAAATTCACTGGGGTGTAATTTACTTTAGATCAACAAACTTGTCTATAAACATTCCAAAGTTGAAAGCATAGTTTTAAAATTTGATAATAAGATGCTGCTGCCTGTCTGTATTCAGTTTTTTCTCAGCAAATATTCATTCGTTGTAGAAAATATAGAATTTAAGAGTATTAATTCTCCTTTCCACTGCCCCCGCCCCCACCAGGGATTGAACCCAGGGTTGCTTAACCACTGAGCCACATCACCTGCCTGTTTTATATTTTATTTAGAGACAGGGTCTTGCTTAGTTGCTTAGGGCCTCACTAACTTGTCCAGGCTGGCTTTGAACTCACGATCCTCCTTCCTCAGCCTCCTGAGCCACTGGCATTACAGGCATGCACCAGTGTACTGGGCTTCTGTTTCCTTTTTTGTTAGTTTTATGATTACACTGTTTTACAGAGAAAAGAGATTTAGACATGGTTGCTTGTTTCTAAAACTTTGGGTATCAGATTTTTAGACTTATTTTATGACTTTATGACTTACTTTATTTTTCATTTTTTTCTGTATTTCAGTCTTCAGTGTTGATGAAGATAATTAAGATCAAGAAAATCCCATCTCTACTCTGCTGTCTTGAGGTATATTTGCAAAGGTAACTCCACAAACTAGTCAGACTATCATATGTTCTTATATAGTTTGACACAGGTCCTCATTTCTCAGAGAAGATCTGGTTACCTTGTTTTAATGTTTGCTTATGGGTAATAAGAGTTTTAGTATGATGTACCTTCCACTATTCTGCTTGCCATAGAATCACAAATCATGGGACTGAGCTGCATTTTAATACAAAAATGTCACAGACTGAATCTGAGATGGATCTGTGATGACCATGTTTCCCTGGCTACCTTGGTCTCAGTACATAATGGGACTATTGTTAACCAATAAGTATAATCCTGATTCAACCTCCACCTTCAGAATAGGGAAGGCCTAGCCCAACTCTAATTCTTCCTTATGGGCCCCAGAACTCCCTAAGCAGTTGCTTGTCCTCCTAATACTGGTTTCATGATCACCAAGTGATGCCCTTCTTTTGTCCATTCTTGAAACGAGTCACATAGTTTTCCACTTTCACAACCTTGATTTCTTCTCCCTTGGCAGGCCTTCTTTTGCTTTCATCCTGGGTTGGTTGCATGCTGAGAGTTCACCCATGGCAGAAACCCCCTGTTCTTGCTCCTTTCCCACTTTATTTTGTCACCATTCTTTTTGGCTGCTGACATTGACTCTGGGGTTCACAGCTTAGTTTGGAGATTGTCTAAACAGGTCCTATATTTGGATTGCATTCATTCATTAATCAACAAGTATTCATTGAGAATCTATGTTGAGTGAGCCGTGGTTCTGAGGGCTGGATATTCAGAAAAATAAAATAAAAGTAAGATAGAAAAGATAAACACTTAAATATGTTGTTGGGCAGGGTGTGGTGACACACGCCTGTAATCCCAGAAGCTCTGGAGGCTAAGGCAGGAGGATTTCAAGTTCAAAACCAGCTTCAGCAAAAGCAAGGTGCTAAGCAACTCAGTAAGACTCTGTCTCTAAATAAAATCCAAAATAGGGCTGGGGATGTGGTTCAGTAGTGGAATCCCAGTACCCCTCCCCCAAATTCTTGTGAATACCACATTTTAGTAGGAAGCAAGCAAAATGCAAATAACATTTAATTTTAATTTGGGTAACAATACATGTTCTGAATTAAAGCACAATAAAGCAGCAGAAAATGTCTGGGTATCCACATTATTCTGGATGATGTGGATCAGGAAAGGCCTCTTTTAGGAGGTAATATTTAATCAGACCCAAGATGAAATGAGGGAGAAAACCAGGGGATGTTTTAGGGAGAGCATGCCAGAGAGCAGGAAAAGGCAACAGAGGCCCAGAGACTGGAGTAGGTTTTGTTTGCCTGAGAAACATCAAAAGTTCATAATGGCTGAGCATGAAAGAAGAAGGGAGAGTAGGAGGAGATGTAGTTGGTAAGGAAGGGAAAGGTCATTTCATAGAACTTGTTCACTGTGATAAGGAATTTCAGCTTCATTTGGAACACAGTGGGAATCTATTAGAGGATTTTGAAGACCGGAATAATGCAGACTTGGTGTAGGCAGTTGTGGCATTGAGGACTCTGTTTCTTCTTCTGTATGCATTCTTCATTTTCTTTCAGTGAAATTCTTTATACTCACTTTCTTACAATAGTACATAAAGAACATAAACTTATGCTCAAATGGTTTATAGAAATTTCATCCTTGCAGTCCTACCTGTTATAGGCCCCTTCCCCCATGTAACTAACTAGTCCAGGACCTTGGGTCAGAGTTGTAAAACTTTGGAAGAAGAAAGTAGCAGATATTCCACTGTTCCCCAAATTCTCTTTTCAATTTCACCCATTGTTTTGGGAATAATTCTTCCCAAAGAGTTCCCCTCTGTCCTTAGGGTCAGATTTCTTCCCTGAAGATCCTAGGTATCCTTTGTAAGTAGACCTCTGGAGGTTCCTTCCCACCTTCCAGATGCAGGAGCATCCCTACCCGATGCACTTCGACACGAACCCTATCTGCTGTGGCTTTAGTGGTCTTGGCCTCTGGACTGGTGACTCATAGCATCAGTCCCTGTGGCTTCTAGCACTTCTCCTGTGTTCTCTCTAGGACTTCCTCTAACATTTCAGAAAACAATGTTCCAATTCTTCTGGAACTATTAACCAAATTGCCAAATGTTCTTCCTCTGAACATCTTGCCTTTAGTCTCTTTACCTTAAAGTCTTGAAGGAAGGTGAATGCTTTTATTTATATCTGCATTGTATTCTGTTATTGTTTGTTAATTAAGCATGTATTTATTGACTAAAATAATTCTGTCCTTGACATCTGGTAAGGAATGAGGTGCCAGTGATAGCTAAGTCAGGGATGAGGAGGTGTATGATGGGTGTATGGACTCCTCAAGGTTAATTGGACCATTGAGGATCTGTGTCCACCTGTACCTTTTGCTACTGTTGTTGTTTTGCTTTTGGCAAAGACAAGCCTGTTGTTAATGGCTTAGACAAACTAAAGCTCTGCCACTTGGTAGAAGTACAGAGGATAAAATGATTCTTATTTCTACCAGCAGCATCTTTAGGATTTTCTGATCTATTTGCCTGAAGAATTAACATAGAAAACAATGCTTTGTTCTGTTTTATGAGATCAAGATGAGATGTCATCCTATTAAGGTGCTCAGATTCTCAGAAAGAATGTTTTTGTTTTTCCAATCTTTTCCAAGATTTCTGCTAAGTGGAACCCTGACTTTACTCTTCCTGAATTTAAAAATAAACCTTCTGCTAGTTGTATCTTGATGATATTTATCATTTTATATGAATCTTCGATATGTATATGCCATTATCAATAGACTTTTCTTTAAGAATTCGATCCCCTCTTTAGTTCTTACATCTTTTGTTTAAAATCTAAAAGTTTCATACTCAAATAAATCTTCATTTTCTTCTCCACAGGACTGTTGTTTTCTGTTCAGCATAATATATCCTGCTTTCATGCAAACATACAATAGGTCCCTGCTTCTCCTCACTAAACAAGTAAGTATTGCACCCAAAGGCACTGCTCACCATTTAATTTAAAAATACATGAAATGAGCTGGGCATGTTGGTGCATGCCTGTAAACTCAGCGGACTTAGGAGGCTGAGGCAGAAGAATTACAAAGTTAAAGCCAGCCTCAGCAACTTAGCAAGACCTTGTCTCAAAATGAAAAGTAAAAAGAACTGGGGATGTAACTCAGTTATTGAGCACCCTGGGGTTCAATCTTCAATACTAAAATAAACAAAACAAAACATGAAATGCTTAGAAAATATTAATTCTCTAAACCTACTGAAATGATCAAATGATAGAATGAATAACCTGAATAACCCTGCATTCCCTTTAAAGAGGCCACAATGCTCCAGAAAATGAGACACTCAAGGGAGTACTGGTCCAGGGCCCTCTGGCGCCAGTGTAGGGAAGGTACTCCTGGCAGTTCATTACTGCTGCCTTCATCAAACAACACTTGGAATGCAAGGTCCTAAAATCACTTCTTTATGTTTTTGGATCAATCTCATTCTGGAAACTTCTTAATGCTGCTTTTATTTTTCATATTTTAAAAATTGTCCCTGGTATGGCTGTTTTGACATTGTTCTTCTCTGGTCCTTCTTCCGCTGCTTTTGTCCCTTGCTCTTGATGTTAGGAACATTTACATTGAGGACATTTGTTTTATTATTTAAGCCTCAGTTTTTGGAGTTCTCCATTTTCACTCCATTGTCACATCTTGTTTTTTTTTTTTTCACCCTGCTGCCAGATGTGCCCCCATGGGACTGGAACCTGTCTGTGAGTCACAATCCGGACTCCATCAGCTTACTACTTTCTTTACTTGCAGACAAGCACCTCCATGAAAGGGGTGTTTACTCAACACCAAAACCTGCCAAGGAAAACAGAGGGAAAAGCAGAGAGGCAAAGAAGGTGGAATGGGTGGGGCTAAGACGTATTTAGAGATTGAAAGAGCTTTTTTAAAAAGTGATTGTTTAGGAGAGGCTGGGAACATGATTTCTGTTATTGCCAAAAGCATCCCGTCAGCAGCACAAGATCTAATATCTTAGTAAGGGGAAAATGTTGAACTCCTCACTTCTGAGACAACATGGATTAACATCAGGACAGACTTCGGACAGGGAAATGAACACAGTGACCTCAGTGGGAGTCTCTGTAGGGTGGTAGCCCATTGGATTACAAAATACTCTCTGGTAATTAAACACTTTTGACCTCTTTAGTGTGTGGGAGAAGTCATGCATGAGCAAATAGGAGCATTTGAGTTTATGCTGGAAGTAGGGTGGTCTTGCTTAGATAGGGTCAGCTCTCGGGCAAAGAGGCAGAGACAGAAGCAAGTAGTTTGGCTGGATGACATAACCCCTGGATAATTAGAAAACTGAAGTCATGTCTTGACATTCTCATGATCCCACAGCCTGAGCATAAGCAGGGAGAAGGGAATGAAGATGCAGTTGTCAGTCTGGGCTTATGCCCTACTGAGCTAGCTTTGGTACTCTGTACCCATTAGCTTTCACCCCCCAGTGGCTCCTCCTCCCACAAAGCCAACAACTAAATATAGACTATTCTTCTCTTTCTCCTTTTTTCTGACACTCCAATAGGAAACAGGCATTAGAGACTGGGGGGAAGTACAAAAACGTAGAATGGTATCTTTCTTCCATATCATTCCAGAAAATGAACTCTGCCTTCTCAGCTACCTCTTCCCCAATGACATGCAGACAGCCACATAAATGAGAAGCATGTTACATGAATGTATCCTTCAGAAACATTGTGTTTCACAGCTAATTGCTGTCCTCAGTAGATAGAGAGCTCCAATTAGGAAGATTTCAATTTGGACTAGGAATGACTACAGTTCCTTTGCTGTCTTTATAGAATCTTGGTTACCATCCCTTGTCCCTATACTCTTCTTCAGGGACTGGGAGAGCCAGTGAGGACGAACACTGGGCTGCTGGAGACTAAACTCAGTGGAACAGAATCATCAGAGTGACCGATCACAGAAACCTGAACCTCTCTTTCTTCTCCCACGTGATTCAGTCTCCTGTACTCCATGATGTTCCAACCTCCATTATGCTAAGGGCCTCTCTCCTGAATCTTAGATCCTGAATCTTAGATCTAGGACTCTAAGTCTATCTTCTCCTTGCTTTACAATTGCAATTCAATTACAACTGAAATGTTAAGTGGTTTCTCATGAACAAGTACTTCTTAGTCAAGTAAATCCCTCTTCCCTAAGTGACTTTTCTAAATCTTTATAAATCTAACATGTAATTCAAGAACTAACGGTTCTGTAGCAGGAAGCATTTCCACCCACCTTTGACTATGAAACCCTGTTGTTGTTATTGTTTTAGCCAAAAATCTCCAAGGACTAGAGGTGGGAGAAATATATATGTGGAATTTATTGGGGCTCCTGTCTACTCTTTTTGAAACACAGGTTTATGATTCAGAGGAAGGATAGCCCTACAGTTATAGAATTAGAATTTTGCAGATTTGAACTATTTTAGTGAATCTAAAATATTGGAGTCACATCTTCAGATTTCAGTTTAAAGGATTTTCCCTGAACTCCTTGATTACAAAAGGTTGCACAATTACATACTTGTTTGGCTTGAATAAATAATATAGTTCCCTATCTACTTAGAGTATACATAGCTGATGCATGCTATCTGTAAAATTAATGCCAAGTTGGAAAGATCTTCATAGTCACTTGCTTTAGGGCTCTGTCTTTGATCTTATTCTTTTCAATACTTTTTTTTTTTTTTGGTACTAGGGATTGAACCAAGGGGCACTTAATCACTGAGCCACATCTTCAGCCCTTTTTTGTATTTTATATAGAGACAGGGTCTCGCTGAGTTGCTGAGGCTGCCTTTGAACTTGCATTCTTCCTTCCTCAGCCTCCCAAGCTACTGGGATTACAGGTGTGTGTTACCGTGCCTGGTTCAACATTTTTATCCATGGCTTAGATGAAATCGTAGAACACATGCTCACCAAACATACTGAGGACCCCAAAACAGGGTAAATGACAAATTTGCTCGATGACAGAGTTTGATCTCAACAAACAGATATGACTGATAGACTAAATATAGCAAACTAAAATATAGTAAGGGGAAATTTAAAGTTCTTTGCTAAAGTCCACAAATTATAAATTGAGGATAGAGAAGATAGACTAAGTAGGCTACATGAGAAACTTAGAGTCTTCAACTGACTACAAGTTCAGTATGAGATTATGATGAAGAGTTTGAAGCCTTGTGAAGTTTAGAGAACATGCATGAAATACACAGTTTGAGGCAAATCAAAGCCCATTTGCGCAATGTTTGCAACTTTGCAAGAAGTAGCACAGATTGAGTGAGGCCATGTCCTAAGCACAAGATCCCCTGTGAGTGAACAGGCTGGTCTGTGCAAAATGTGAATGGGCCCTCCACCCGACACTCCCAGGTGCAGTAAGTGCACTATGACTCACTGGAATTGTAATTCAGGAATTTTTACACATTTAAACAATACTCATAACATTCTCTTCCAAATTCTTATCATTCAAAGTAATTCTGGTTTATTGGCAAGCCCCACCACTTTCCTTGCTTAATAATGCCTCTCTAACTGGGTTCTACCACTCTGTTTCTATGGCAAGACCTTGTTTATTTGGGGGATGGTATACATTGTTGTTAACTCTAATCATAACACTGTACAATTAGAACTCAGTAACACTTATTCCTCTGGTTCACTTGTAACTTTACCCATTGGCCAACCTATCTCCATTCTTCCCTCCCCAATCTCTGGTATCTACTACTGTGTCCTACTTCTATGCTGTAAACTTGTCTGGATTCCATATATCAGTGAGAAGAGTGGTTTATGAATGTTCTCATCACAAAGAAATGATTAATGTATGAGGTGACAGATATCCTAATTGCTCTGTTCTATCTATTAATTAATATGTACTTGTGTCCAATCATGGCATTATACTCCTTAAATATGTATAATTATATGTGTCAATACATTATTTTAAAATTTCTAATTTGGAAACCATTAGACTGGGTCAGTTCTGACACTTTAAATTCCTGAGTAAACAAAACAAAGCCTGATATAAACAGCAAATTGAAACTAGAAACTGTACCAATCAGAAACCTCCAACTAATCTCTCACTGGGAACTTTCAACTCTAACCAATCAAAATTGTTTTCTTGCTTCTGTAACCACTTTATAATATAAAGCTGAATGTGAAAATAAACTTTTAAAATGTAAATGAAATGTGCTTAGATTTTTCTTTTATCAATCTTGTCTAAGTTCTCACACCTTCGTGACTGTAATTGTCACCTCTTGTTGGCTTGCATTTGTGTGTGTGTGTGAGTGTATGTGTACATTACAGTTGGAATTTTACCAGAATTTTGAGTCTATTATACTCACACTTTAAAAGAATTAATTTTATCTTTACTCTTATCAACACTACTTGTTGGAATAATGATAAATACAAACATTTCTGGGATGCTTACTATATGCTAAGCATTATTGTAATTGTTTTTAACATAAATGCTCTTGTAACAGCATGAAAGATGTGGATTATACTCCCTTTTGCTGCGAACAAACTTACATACAAAGAGGTTAAGAATCTTGCCCACAGTCAGTGCTTGTCTCCAGGGTCTGTGTTCTTACAATCCCTCTGCTGTTAGCTTTCCCCAGGTTCAGCTGCTTCTTTCAAGATTTCCCTTGTGCTTCTACCTGAGTGCATCTATGTAATCCTCTTCTGATTCCTAAGAATACATACCAGATTTGTCCATTGACTGAAATATAAAATCTTAATTTTGGCTCATTTACTTTTATTTTAAAAACCCTATTATTTAATGCTATACTTATTTTTAAATTTTTTTAATTTTTTTGTTCTAATTGGTTATATGTAACAGTAGAATGCATTTATACATTTTGATGAATCATACATAAATGAAGCATAATCTCTTATTTTTCTGATTATATAAATTGTAAGGTCACACTAGTCATGCAGTCATATATGTACATGCAGTAGTGATGTCTGTTTCACTTTACTATTGTTTCTACCCCCATGCCTCTTTCCCTTCCTTCACTCGCCTCTACCTAATATAAAGTAACTCTATTCTTCCTTCTCCACCCCTTTTTATGAATTATCATCCGCATATCAAAGAAAACATTCAACCTTTGGTTCTTTGGGATTGGCTTATTACACTTAGCATGATACTCTGTAGCTCCATCCATTTACTGGCAAATGCCATAATTTCATACTTCTTTAAGGCTGAGTAATATTCCCTGTGTATATGTACCACATTTTATTTATCCATTCATCTGTTGAAGGACACCTAGTTTGGTTCCATGGTTTAGTGATCATGAATTGAGATGCTATTAACATTGATGTGACTGTGTCATTGTAGTATGCTGATTTAAAATCTTTTGGGTATAAGCTGAGGAGTGGATAGCTGGGTAAAATGGTGGTTCCACTCAACATTTTCTGAGGAATTTCCACACTGCTTTCCATAATGGTTGCACCAATTTGTAGTCCCACCAGCAATGTATGAGTGTGCCTTTTCCCCCACATCCTTGCCAACATTTATTTGTTTGTATTCTTGATAATTGCCATTCTGACTAGAGTGAGATGAGTATTGGAGTAGTTTGGATTTGCATTTCTCTAATTGATAGAGATGTTGAACATTGTTTCATGTATTTGTTGATTTTATATCTTCTTCTGTGAAGTGTCTGTTCAGTTCCTTAGCCCATTTATTGATTGGGTTATGCTATAGTTACCTTCTAGTCAATCTTGCTCACATATCCAACATAACAAGGAAGATGCTTCTCCATATACAATCCCACATTAAAACATTAATGTATGTGTAAAACAATGGATCATTTCTACTAAGAGCACTTAAGAAATCATCTCCCTCAGGACATCCTCTTTGACTGATTTAGAGCTACTCAAACTATACCCTCCCTGGCATTCAAACATCTCTCTGATTCATGTTCAAGGATGAGAGTTAATTAATTTTTTGATATGCACTGTGTATTTTATTTTTCATAGGATATGAATTACTGATGACAGCCTACCCATCAAATTTGTGAATTTTTAGTATCATGTATTAAAGATCATGTTAATAACACAGACATTGAGATAACCCATAGGAAATACTTGGCATGCAGAAATGTCCATCAAAAGTAGTTCTAATATCCTTAGGATTTTTATACTCTTGCAAGAATACCCTCCTTTCTTTCCTATTTGCTCACCTATTGTGTTAAAATTCTTAACACAAGTTTACTAATTACTAGATTGTGTTTATAGGAAGCAGTCATTTTTAATGGGGAAAAATTGATGTTTCAAAGACTTTAAGTCTCTTTTTCCTATTTTGAGGATATCCTAAAAATAATTTTTACTCTAGCCTTTTTCATGAACCACAAATGTTCAATATGTTACTTAAAATAACTCAATAAATTACCTTGACTCTCAAAGGACTTCCCAAAGTCACTATTTTTCGAGTAGGCTCCTTCCACAGGCCAGTAATAAGGACAATGTCAATGTAAAAAAGTGCTTATAACTGTGCCTGACACATAGTAGGGGATCTGTGTAAGTGCATCACAAACATACACACAGGTATTATGTGTATGTGCATAATTTCTTCACTAAATATGCACTATCCACAGTCATGTTTTATTTCCCATATAAACAGGGAACTGTTTCTAACCTCTCTACTCTGTATTCTTTTCTGCATAAATATCACAATATTTTAACATATGTGTAATGTATAATTACAGAATGTACTGATATTTGATAAGGCAAATTTCCCTAATATATTTTCTTCAAGTTTACCTTGATTTTTCTTGGTTTTTGATTCTTCCTTATGAATGTTAGGACAGTATTTCTTTAAGGTATATTCTTTGGAGTGAATTGTTGGGTAATAAGATGTATACATCTTTCAATGTATAAGATACTGTCAAATTGTTTTCAAGCATCATTGAGACTACATATTCTTCTAAGAACATTGCATGAGAGTCCCCACTGATTCACACCTCCCCCTGATTTTATCAAGACTTTAAAAAATGGAGTTTTATTGAGTCATAATTTACAAACAAGAAAATGTACCCATTTTAAGTGTGTAGTCCAACAAGCTTGACAAAATCATCCATCCTTGCAAAAAGCAATAAAGTCAATTTATGAAATAATTCTATCACTTCTAAGTGACTCTTTCGTACCTTTTCAGTAAATTGCCACAATATTTCTGGCTTTAAGATCTATCTTGATCTCTCTAGTGCTTTGTATTAGGTTTATCTCTCCTAGAGCTTCACATACATGAAAACCTACAATAAATACTCTAGGCTTCTTTTATTCAGTCTCATTTTTGTGACTCATTAGTTGCTTTTGAATGTGTTAACAGAATATTCATTCATGTTCCCGAGTAGTGCTGCATTGAATGAATATACCACAATTTGTCCATTCACCTGTTGAATATTTATATTGTTTCCAATTCAAGGCCACTATAAATAAAGCTACTGTGAACTTTCACAAACAAGCCCTTCTGTGAACATTTTTATTTCTTTTGGTTACTATACATCAGAATTACTTGGTGATATAGAAAGTTTGTATTTAACATCATGACATTTTCAAACTGTTCTCCAAAATGGTTGTGCTATTTTATATCCCCTCCAGCAATTTATAAGAATTTCACTTTCTCCACATATTCTCCAAAGTTGTTGGTCATTTTCATTTTACTACTCATTGGATGTATAGTAGTATTTTATTGTGGCTTAATTTACATTTCACTGTATACTATAGATATTGGGTATCTTTTCATTTACTATTGGCCCTTCATATATTATTTTATAATATAACTCTTCAAATGTTTTGCAAATGAGTTGTTCGTCTTATTAATGTATAAATCTATAAAAATTCTGGATATAATTCTTTATTGTGAAGGGATGCAAATATTTTCTTCTTCAACTTTCTTCTTAAAGTTTTAAATGTGTTTTTCAAAGCACCAAAGTTTGAAATTTTGATGAACCCCATGTAATCATTTTTTCTTTTTTTATCTAATTTATTTTGATTTATTGTACATGAATGGAGTACAACTGTTGTTTCTCTGGTTGTACACGAAGTAGAGTCACACCATTTGTGTAATCATACATGTACATAGGGTAATGCTGTTTGTCTCATTCTGTTATTTTTCTTCCCCCCAACCCTGTCCCCATTCCTCCTTTTCCTCTATGTAATCCATCCTTCCTCCATTCTTGCCTCTCTCCCACCCCCCATTATGTATCATCATCCACTTATCAGAGAGATCATTCGGTCTTTGGTTTCTTGGGATTGGCTTATCTCACTTAACATGATATTCTCCAACTTCATCCATTTACCTGCAAATGCCATAATTTTATTCTTCTTTATGTCTGAATAATATTCCATTGCTTATATATACCACAGTTTCTTTATCCACTCATCTATTGAAGGGCATCTAGGTTGTTCCACAATCTAGCCATTGTGAATTGATCAGCTATGAACATTGATGTGGCTGCATCACTGTAGTATGCTAATTTTAAGACCTTTGGGTATAGGCCAAGGAGTGGGATAGCTGGGTCAAATGGTGGGTCCATTCCAAGTTTTTGTAAGGAATCTCCACACCGCTTTCCAGAGTGCCTGCAATAATTTCCAACCCCACCAGCAATGTATGAGTGTACCTTTTTCCCCACATCCTCTCCAACACCTGTTGTTGCTTGTATTCTTGATAATAGACATTCTAATTGGGGTAAGATGAAATCTTAGGGTAGTTTTGATTTGCATTTCTCTTATTACTAGGGTTGTTGAACATTTTTTCATATTATCTGTTGATTGCTTGTAGATCTTCTTCTGAGAAGTGTCTGCTCATTTCCTTAGCCCATTTATTGATTGGGTTATTTATATTCTTGGTGTAAAGTTTTTTGAGTTCTTTATAGATTCTGGAGATTAGTGCTCTGTCTGAAGTATGTGTGGCAATGATTTTCTCCCACTCTTACACTCTCTCTTTTTATTGTTGATTTTTTCCTTTGCTGAGAAAAAAACTTTTTAGTTTGAATCTATCCTAATTATTGATTCCTGTTCTTATTTCTTGTGCTTTGGGAGTCATGTTAAGGAAATCTGGTCCTAAGCTGACATGATGCAGATTTGCACCTACTTTTTCTTCAATTAGGTGCAGGGTTTCTGGTCTAATTCCTAGGTCCTTGATCCAATTTGAATTGAGTTTTGTGCAGGGTGAGAGATAGGGGTATAGTTTCATTTTGCTGCATATGGATTTTCAGTTTTCCCAACACCATTTGTTGAGGATGCTATCTTTTCTCCATTGTATGTTTTGGGCACCTTTGTCTAGTATGAGAAAACTGTATTTATGTGGGTTTGTCTCTGTGTCTTCTATTTTGTACTATTGATCTACCTGTCTTTTTTGGTGCCAGTACCATGCTGTTTTTGTTACTATTGCTCTGTAGTATAGTTGAAGTTCTGGTATTGTGATACCACCTGCTTTGCTCCTCCTGCTAAGGATTGCTTTAGTTATTCTGGGTCTCTTATTCCTCCAAATGAATTCATGATTGTTTGCTCTATTTCTATGAGATACATCATTGGGATTTTAATTGGAATTGCATTGAATTTGTATAGCCCTTTTGGTAGTATGGCCATTTTGACAATATTAATTCTGCCTATCCAAGAACATGGGAGGTCTTTCCATCTTCTAAGGTTTTCTTTAGTTTCTTTCTTTAGTGTTCTGTAGTTCTCGTTGTAGAGGTCTTTCACCTCTTTTGTTAGATTGATTCCCAAGTATTTTTTTTTTTACGCTATTTTGAATGGGGTAGTTTTCCTAATTTCTCTTTCAGAGGATTCATCACTTATGAATAAAAATGCATTGATTTTATATCCTGCTACTTTACTGAACTCATTTATGACTTCTAGAAGTTTTCTGGTGGAATTTTTTGGCTCTTCTAAATCATGTCATCAGCAAATAGGGATTGAGTTCTTCTTTTCCTATTCATGTCTCTTATTTGGTCTGTCTAATTGCTCTGGCTAGAGTTTCAAGCACAGCGTTGAGTAGAAGTGGTGAAAGAGGGCATCCCTGCCTTGTTCCAGTTTTTAGGGGGAATGCTTTCAGTTTTTCTCCATTTAGAATGATGTTGGCCATGGGCTTAGCATAGATAGCTTTTACAATGTTGAGGAATGTTCCCACTGTCCCTGTTTTTTCTATTGTTTTGAGCTAGTGTTTTGCTTTTTCTGGATCTATTGAAATAGTCATGTAATTCTTAACTTTAAGTCTGTTGATGTGGTAAATTACATTTATTGATTTTGGGATATTGAACCAACCTTGCAACCCTGGGATGAAACCTACTTTATCATTGTGCACTATCTTTTTAATATGTTTTTGTATGCGATTTATTAAAATTTTGTTAAGAATTTTTGCTTCTATGTTCATTACGGATATTGGTCTGAAATTTTCTTTCCTTGGTGTATCTTTGTCTGGTTTTGGTATCAGGGTGATATTAGCTTCATAAAATGAATTTGGAAGGGTTCCCTCCTCCTCTATTTCATGGAATACTTTAAGGAGTATTGGAATGGGCTCTTCTTTGAAGGTCTTACAGAACTCAGCTGAGCATCCATCTGGGTCTGGACTTTTCTTCGTTGGTAGGCTTTTGATGACTTCTTCTATTTCATTGCTTGAAACTGATCCATTTAAATTGTGTATGTCATCCATATTCAGTTTGGGTGGATCATATGTCTCTAGAAACCTGGTGATGTCTTCAAGATTTTCTATTTTGTTGGAGTATAGATTTTCAAAATAGCTTCTAATTATGTTTTGTATTTCAGTAATGTCTGTTGTGATATTTCCTTTTTCATCATGAATTCAGTAATTTGTGTTTTCTCTCTCCTCTTTGGTACTGTGGCTAAGGGTTTATCAATTTTGTTTATTTTTTCAAAGAACCAACTTTTTGTTTTGTCAATTTTTTTTCATTTAATTTTGATTAATTGAACACAAATGGAGTACAGCTATTGTTTCTCTGGTTGTACACAAAGTAGAATCACACCATCTGTGCACTCATACATGTACACAGGGCAATGGTGTCTTTCACACATTCTGTTGTTATTACCCCCCATCCCGATCCCACCCCTCCTTTCCCTCTATGCTATCTAGCCTTACTCCATTCTTGCCCCCCCTCCATTATGCATCATCATTCACTTATCAGAGAGACCATTCGGCCCTTGGATTTTTGGTATTGGCTAATCTCACTTACCATAACAGTCCAACATCATCCATTTACCTACAAATGCCATAATTTTATTCTTCTTTATGGCTGAGTAATATTCCATTGTGTATAATATATACCACAGATTCTTTATCCATTCAACTATTGAAGGACATCTAGGTTGGTTCCACAATCTAGCTATTGTGAATTGGGCAGCTATGAACATTGATGTGGAAGCATAACTCTAGTCATCTGATTTTAAGTCCTTTGGGTATAGGCCAAGGAGTGGGATAGCAGGGTCAAATGGTGGATCCATTCCAAGTTTTCTAAGGAATCTCAACACTGCTTTCCAGAGTGGCTGCACCAACTTGCAATCCACCTACAATGTACGAGTGTACCCTTTTCCCCACATCCTCGCCAACACCTGTTGTTGCGTGTATTCTTTTTTTTTTTATTTACTTATTGATTCATTGAACACGAATGGAATACAGCTATTGTTTCACTGGTTGTACACAAAGTAGAGTCACACCATCTGTGCGTTCATGCATGTACACAGGGCAATGGTATCTGTCACACACTCTGTTATTAATTTTACCCCCCACCCGCCCCCACCCCTCCCTTCCCTCTATGCTAGCTATTTTCCTCCATTCTTGCCATCTTTCCCCCCACATTATGCATCATCAT